>CAJVPJ010000078.1:0-48293 GCA_910592205.1 Paraglomus occultum
GCTAATTCCCATTGGGATGGTTATAGTCCCGACTAAGTGGGATATTTGTAGTCTATATAGACTACAAATATCCCACTATTTTCTTGATCTTGTACCTTTCCTCCTTCTCATTTGTAGATTTTCATCAAATTTTTGTAACAACTTTGACTTCTCCTCCACTTCTCTATTTAATTAACTCTTACTCCTTTATTTAGTTCTTTCAACTATCAATAATAATAATACTACTGCATTCTCACAATACAGTTAATATTAAACTCCTTTCAGGATAACTTGCTATTTTCAGATCATTCGACATTCAAATGTTTGTAGGGTTTTTAAAGTTTCAACTCTATATTCTTTAACCGCATTATCAACCACATTTCAAATTATTTAAGCTAGTCCGCACAATTCTTGATGCCCGCATGCGGTGCAGAATCCATATCGAGAATAGTATTTGTAAAAAAATTTATCAGCAGCCATGTAATAGTTACTATCACATTCGGTAAATCCAAATATGGATCCGTTGCGCTTCTTGAGCCGTTTTGAATATCTTTTAAAGTTATTGTCATCCTTATCGTATTTGTGTGTCGGGAAGTTAGTATATTCTAACAAATGCACTCACGGAGGTTGGTGTACATTTTTCGCTACTACCAAGTCGTCAATTGCAGAATTGTCTCTTGCAACTCGACATCACGTATAACTCGATGAACGTGATTGGCTGGCGGATCATGATATTCTTTGCAATATGCTCATACGCGACAAACGTAAACCGGAAGATGCGTTGATTAACTGTGAAATCAAAAACCGGTTCTTAATTTACTTTGTCAAATAGCGACCGACTTAAACCGGTAATTGACTACGCTTACGACGTTACATAGCAGACTTTGCTTCTAATATAAAGTAATTTCAATACATGTGTGGAGCTTGGATTTTCCTCCGGAAAAGAAATCTAATACATAAATAATTATAATTTAAAATCCTAAAAAAGACCAAATAGCAAAGGATCCTGCAAGATTAGAGGTACGATAAATTTGAAAGAATGTGATTTTTAATGCTGGGTAAATACTCCTGTTTTGGCGGAAGACTATTCTGGTGGTTACAGTATTGTTTTTATATTTATAAGAAGCATTCTCTTTCCTAAGCATGCACACCAAAACGTACATTACTAATGCTGGAAACATGTTTAAACCGAGTTCTGACTGTAAATTTTTAACCTTAAATTATTCCCACTTAGTGGATTCCTTCGACAATGAAATTTTCGTTAATATTGTAGATATTGTTCTCGCTCCAGCATTACAAAAATTCGTTCAATCCATTAGATGTCAAAAGACGTTCTGACAAAAGAAGTTATAGATAGTTGCGATTAAGATACATTATTGATGGAATGGGATGAACGAAGAAATTATCATGTAAGTTTGCATTTATAAAACCGAAGTAACAATTGAGTCAGTCGTCATTAACGTCCAATGTCGAAAATTACCACGTTCTAAAACATATACTGGACAACACGAAAGTGTTGCTGGCGGTAACAATGATACCGGGAAATTTAAGATTTTCAGATGTCATTGCTCTGTCGTATTTACGTTAATGTAAGATTTTTAGTGAATCAAACTCGTATGCACAACTTATTAATGCGAAAAATCGGAACGTTAATACTTTCTATTTATTTTATCTTTACCATCACTTTATGGTACAAGAACAATTTTGGATGATCCTCGTTTGACAGCATTGTACGCATCAACACATGATTCAAGCGGATATTCCATGCCGATACTCGGAGCCATCAATATACCACTGCAAGTTGGAGAAATTTTGTTAATAGGAGAGAAAAAGACAGTTAAATATTTGAATAATGAGATTTTACCTTTCAAATCCTGGTCTGTCAGGGTATAAAAAATTTAATAAATAATAGGTCTTTCTCCAAGAAAAGAATAACAATCTGACTGTAATATGTAATATGAATTACAATATTTACGCACCGCAAAACATCTAGAATAGCAGCAGCTTCTTGTTTACTGTAGTTGAGAGTATTTAACCCTATAAGACGCAGTTCACGACTATAAAAGTAAATTTCGTGACAATGTTAGTCGGTGTCTGGTATAACTAACTGACATTATTAATATCTATCAGTTATTTATTCGTAACGTAAGGCTCACCGATAAAAGTCTAATGCATTAATTGTTCTAGTCAAATTCCCTTGAACAGACATCGTAACATATCGCCCACGGACGCGCAGAGCACCGATTGCCTGCCTCAACATTTACATATTAATTTTAACTGTGCATATTAAAAAAAATTCTTCTTGGATTCACGGTAATTGTCTCCAACTGCTCAAACCTTTTCAAATAATTCCTGATTCCCAACAGTATCAATAATGACATCGGCACCAACTCCATTGGTCAATGCAAGCACCTTCTGCTTGACATCATCTACGGATGTATCAACAACATCCGCCTGATCTTTGGGTGGGTTCTTAGATACCAGACCAATTGGACGAGCCTTCATGAAACGAGTTATCTGTATGGCCGCTTGACCTACTGCACCCCTTGAGCCTACCGGGCCGATGGTAATATATACAGATTGAGTAATCAAGACTCGTAATGTATAAATACAATATATTCATTTGTAGTAGTCAAAATGCTCACCGAGAACAAGAATATTTTCTCCTTCTTGCACGTTGGCTGAGTTCACTAAAGCAACGTAAGCTGTCAAAAATCCAATGCCAATAGACGCAGCCTCGGCTACAGACAAGTTCGTAGGTTTCAGACTAACCGCATCTGACTGCGCGGTAATGTATCTGCAAAGTCCCATGTAATTATCAATATTTTTTTAATGTCACATCAATCAACAATACATTAACATACTCTGCATGTGACCCGTCTTCAATAAATCCGTTCTTGCCACCAGTTCCAACTACTACTTTTCCCATCCACTCTGGCGGACCCTCTACAACTGTGCCACAGTAATCGCGTCCTGGTACACGAGGAGTAGTGGTAAATGGAAAGAGACCTTCGACATTCTTGTAGTCACTCTAAAATTATGAGGACGGTTACTTTGATCATTGCATAGTAGAAAGTATGCGTTCGCGGCAACAATGTCAATCAAATTTGGAATTTTTACCGGATTCACCGCCGATGCGTCAATCTTAATCAATAATTCATTTGGTTGTCGTTTTGGTAAAGGAATCAAATCTACTGCCAGATTATTGACATCACCTATTTTGTGGAACCTAACTGCACGCATTAAAGTTGCCATCGAAAACAAAAAAGCCAAACGGTTTATGGGAGCTCGCCATGGTTGGCGGAATTATTATATCTTCTCACCAAAACATTTGATTAGTCACAAAATTACTAAGCAAATTTGAGGTTATTATCATGTGTAACCGTGCAAACCCGGCTTATTAATCTTCAAGGATTACTCGTATTACTATTAACTGTCTGTGTCAATCAGAAATCCTGGTTCTTCGCAGTAGTACAATGTTAGAAAACCGTTACTGGTTACACACCAGTTTGGCAAATTCGCAAATAATAAGTTTCTTGTAACATAATTTTATCAGTATTAGGCTTTCTCTCATTGAAACGCAAAATGTAATGATCAGTTGCTACGATGATGTGCTCGTAAAATATTTTAACTCGGCTTTTGTTATAAATTCGAGTGGTATAACAGAACGACGCTTTTACTTCGATTTAGCAAATGTGACTGGATCACGTGAATTAACGATCAGTAGAAGCGACTTTTTTTTTTTCAATTAAGGTAAATGCACGCACGGTTATTTAAGCCTCCCAAAACTCGATCTCTATGACAACGACACGAGGCAAAGAACGCCAATCCATTCTATCACACGTATTTAAACAGATTCTCTCAGATCCTCCTATACCAAGCAAAAAAAGAACATTTGAAGATGTATTCACGCCTTCTAAATGCTTTCCAGAATTATGGCAAACAAGACAAGAACTAAGAGAGAAAGAGGATTTATTACTATCCAAAGGAAGAACTACCAGAGCTGGTAGACTGCGAATAGAGAGACAAGCTGTTGCTGATAAAAAAGACTTTAGACAGGACGCAAAAAACTGTAAAATACATGGACACTTACATGGCGGTGACGAGAATGTAAATGAGGGTATAAACAACGATATGACGAAAGAGATAATAAACGGAAAGAATAGCGATGTGGTGCATAAACGCAAAAGACAGAAGTCTAGCGAAATTTCGGTTGACAAGCATAGTCGCGAAGTTACCAATCAGTTAAACACTGAACTTGATTCTAGCGAACCATCATGTAACGATAATGCTATGACCGTCCAATTGACTAATCATGCGAAGCAAGTCGCACAAAATAATGCAAAAAGAAAGTCCAGAGATGTAACGTTAACGGAATCGGAGAAAAAGAAGGTCAAGACAGCCAAACCTGATGTAGTTAAAAAAGGCAGAGGAAGACCAAAGGTTATTAGTATACTTTAATATTGATCTTTGTCATAGCCGGTGTTTCACACACGAAGCATAATACACAAACATTTATCCTTGTTTCTATAGAAATACGCAACAACCACTTCACACACACAAGCAACTCAAATGGTGCATTCAAATCTCGCACCTCATTCACCGACACACATCGAGACAAAGGTTCCCCGGTTACGTCTTATCTTGAAGAAACGATGCGAACAACCTTTGCAACCAACAGATGCTTCACAATCGAGCGCTCCCGCTTATGCTAATGGTAAGAAGAAATGCGAAGGAAAAACGGGCCTAGTTCCTTTAGACCCGTTGAAGGAGTCGCAGCTGAGATCGGTGTTGTGCACCACGAAGAAGCAATTAAGCGCAAAAGCAGCAAGACTGAAGAGGAAGTTGTTGCTGAGAGAGGTAAGATGAAACCCATGGATGCATATTCGCATGATTTATACGATCATACAAATTCACGAATTTACGCACCCTTTCTTCAGTCCAAACGCGCAGTTCAATTACCAATCTTTGACATTGACATATGGATACATAACCATATGCGATCGGGAGTAGATTTGGTTCCAATCACATCCCAGGCACCGCAGCCGAATTCATCATCGCTCTCCTCGCCTTTGTCTACATCCCAAGATACATCGCAACGACAAGAGGACGATTCGTCTCGCTCAGAAGGATCTCCTGTCTTGCAGGATTCAGACAGTGTCAACGCTGCTTCTACAGAACGCAGTGAAATTGAATCTAGTCTTAACGGAACCAAAAGTGTCAAGAGGCCTCTTTCACGATATCTAACATCTTTTGCATCCAGAATACATGGAATACCATACTATTGGCGTGCGCTGACAAACCCGTCTCTCCTGCTTTCTACGTATACTTCAACTCCCCTTCCACCATATGTATTCCGTGATTATTGGACGCGCCCGCCTAAACTTCTTCTCCTGCATTCCATTCTCACGTACCCTCATCGCGACAAACGCTCGTCCTCTCCACCACTTTCTAGCCCAATAGACTTTTGTTATTTCCAACCGGCACATTTGCTCCAAGTAAATGAATTACTACAACGAGTGTTCTGGCCGGGTATTGATGTCAGTGAAAATTTACAGTATCCAGAGTTTAGCATTATTGCGCTATATAAGAGACTAGTGATTGGATGTGGATTCGTGACCCCTGCGGGATATGTTACCTACCTGGCTGTTTCAGCCGGATGGGAGAAGAGCGGGATTGGGAAATTTATGTTATACTGGCTAATTCAAAAGTGCAAAGGAAAGAAGGATGTCACATTGCATGTGTCAGCTAATAACAATGCCATGGTGCGTGATGAGATGGGTCTAGAGGGAAACGTGTCTTTATTATGTTGGCTAACGAAGTATTATAATGTACAGATCCTTTACCAGACGTTCGGATTTAAACCCGAAGAGTTTATAGTCAATTTCTATGACAAGTATCTTCCCGACAGTAGCTGGGAATGTAAGAACGCATTCTTTGTGAGGTGTCGAAGGTAATTCATACAATGTCAAGAAGAATTGGATAATACGTACGTTGTATTCAACTACCTGTTATATTTTATGATAATTTTAATTGTATTTTTGAGATTCTAATGCTATTTTTTCATAATGAAATCGTCATTGCAATAAATGAGGCAAGTGATAATATTAACACATCCATTTTGGTAAAAGAACAAATTTTATAACATTGCCGAAAACCAAATAGTGGTAACGCGATACACTTATCTACAGACATTGAGATAATGGTTATTTTATTCTTGAATTTTGATTAGATCCGCTTTCGTTATTTTTCAGTCACTACTACTATAGAAAAGCATTAAGCTATTTTTCGAATATTATTATTATTACGAATACACAAAAGCGTAGTACAGATGTGACAATAATAATTCCTTAAATTATAAAGTAACCGCCTTTTATTTCGTGCGAAACCATTTGTTAATTTATCACATGCGAGCATTTGCAATTGACCAAAAAAAAAGTCACCTTACGTATGTTATTATATTTGGATTCAGGTTTAACCGACAACGAGAGCGTAAGGTATTTTTAATATTAAACCCGACGGTCATTCGGCTGTTTTATTGAGAAAGACCGATATGTAAGTCTTGGCATGAATTGATTGGTTTTATTCATTATTTAGACTCTTAATATGGAAAGTGACAGATCTTATCATTGTAAAACATTTGAGGCACGTGTACCATGCATACTAATAATCTTTGTACAATAGAAAATGAACCGTATGTTATCCTTGTTTCCATGGCCTCGATATAACGACACTGTTATTTAACCATAGTAGAACAAAAAATCTATATTGCTACTTTTGTATATACAAGTTAATTCTATATAATGAGCATCTGGTTTGACCTGATTTGGATCTATAATGCATCTAGAAATTGAATAAAGAATCTATAATAATTGCTGTGAATATCTTCAAGTTAATCGATTTATTAAAATTCAGGCTGACCAGACTTGTAATAGTATACAGTCCTGAAATAAAAACGTAACATTAATAATCAACTAAAGGAGCATAAATGTCATTCTCGTTAATAGATCCGGAATAAGTAAATGCCGTAGTAAATTAAGAAAGACTATAGTGAGACGGGAAGAAATTAAAGATATCTATAAGCATCGGAGAAAACCAATGTGAACGTAAACTATCAGCCAGACGATACCAATGAACACTTTGCGAAATTATCCAATTTGCAAATCAAACAGTCGTCGAATGTTCTCGGAATTAAACAAATGAAAAAATAACCGTGGATCCGAACGACCACAAATCGATTGCGTTCGTTGTGTAGATTAATATCAGGAAACGGGTTACAAATATGGTTCGTTCAAAAGTTGCATCTTAGGCTTTTATTCATCAGTGGTACCTATCAATAAAAATAGGTTGCGAAACTTTCGAGAAAGTCATAAAGAAAATACTGTATAGAAAAGCAAACGCAACAGTTCGAGATCTGCCAGCAAGTATGATACAACTTTCACTGTCGGAATAATCTCTTGTAGCGCAGTTCACTAAAAATAAATGTTTGCTGTATGCAATACAATAGGGGCTGAAAATCCTATAATTATTTTGCTGTACGTGTTAACATGTCGATGTAGAAATTCTTATGTTGTATTATCAAGCAATGAACGCTACATTATTTCTTTTATTGTGTGGCGAAGTTTGCATTAGTCATATCAATTGTAGAAAACAAACAATGTCCGACAGTTTTTGTATAACAGAATTCCCATTGTTAGCAAATAAGCAAAGACAATTTAGTGAAACAAACGAACTCCGCAGATGCGCGAGTTATAATTAGAATATTGCGTGTGGGGTTTCATACGTGCACTGTTATGTTGTTCCTTAAAAGTTCCTCGCGATAGTTATGTTGTTTCCTTATCGAGTTGACTATGTATATATTCGATCACAAGCCGTAAAGCGTTCTTTAATAGAACTGACAGTAGAAGTATGAAAAATTATCGGATATTTATTTCTTAATATGGTAATTCTTTAATATAAACAATTATAAAATTTAATGATATTGTCGTATTTCCACCTGAAATGTGAAAAGAATAACTAAAGTAGCATTCCCAGACTTTTCCGCTTACTGGTTTTTGCTTATTATACTGCCACAAAAAGGAAAAGCATACGTGGTTTCCATTGTCATTTTAGGAGTTTATATGAGGTCTATGGCGAATGCTCTCTGAGAGATGAAAATTGATATTGAGCTTGGAAGGGGAAACCTGTCACGTTGAAAGCTGAAACATACATGTAACTTGTGTCATAGGTCCTGGTATTGTTATATCATATGCTTTAAACTTGACAATAATTTGTAAACTTGCTTGTAGAATAATATTATACATTTAAGAGTAAATGGTAAAATAATAATGAATTATTGTAAATTACTGTAAAATTATACAATAAAAACCAACTTGTTAGTATGATTATACGTAAGCAACAATGATGTAAAGTCGGAAAGTTTTGCCGACAGACGATAGAGGGAAGAACATAATAGCGTAGTGGCTACGTCTATGTCTGCGGTCTATTAACGCCACTAATACGTCATTGCCAAAAAAACGTTACCCGGTTCGGAATGGCGACAAAGGCTTTTGACAAACGTTAAAAACCGAGGGGTTACACAATATATTTATATATATATCTCCACACATGAAAGTTGTGTCTCAAAATTTCTGCCGGGCATATATCGCCTCTTTCTCCACCTGTAGAGACTATATTATACTAGAAAGATGAGCGATGGCAATCTGCAAACAGGTGGCAATCTCCAAACAGGCGACAATACTATCATAGTTCACACTGGGAACGAGGATATTTCTATAATTATAGAGACTGTTGATACTAATACGGATCGCACTATTACATTAGGCACAGACACTCACACTTCAAATACAATAGAACTAGAGGTGGCTTCAGATGGACAGACACAATACTCAAATACATCGACTACTCAACTAAATCCCATAGACTTCCAAGAAGACAGCATATCAAACGACTCAACGGAAAACTCCCCTTTCGCTTTTACTACTACCCAACTATCATCTCTCCTAGACCCGAAAGACATAACACATTTAAAAAATTTGGGGGGAGTCGATGGAATTGTGAAAGGACTTCACACTGACCTTCATGCCGGAATATCAAATGACGAAATAGCACCATTAGAACCCATTACATTAGAAGAGATATCTGGAAAAGAACTATCATATGCTAAGAAACATACATTTACTACGACATTGACCACCCCTTTTGCGCAACGAATAAGTGCATTTGGTGTCAATGTCCTTCCCACCCGTAAACCAAAATCAATATTTGCACTAATGTGGATAGCCATGCAAGATAAGATATTAATTTTACTCGCCATTGCTGCTGTTGTATCCCTTGGGTTAGGGTTGTACGAAGATTTCGGAGTCAAACATGCAAGCACTCCTGATGGAGTACAACAACCAAAGGTAAGTTGGGTTGAAGGAGTAGCAATCATCGTGGCTATATTTATCGTGATTATGGTCGGCAGTGTAAACGATTGGCAGAAAGAAAAACAATTTCAAAAACTGAACGCAAAGAAAGAGGATAGAGACGTTAAAGTTATTAGAGATGGTAAAGAGCAGCTGTTATCAGTGCACAAAATCCTAGTAGGCGATTTGTTACAGTTGGAACCTGGCGATATTATTGCTGTTGATGGAATATTGGTCAGTGGTCATAATCTCAAATGCGACGAATCAGCCGCCACTGGAGAAAGTGACGCTATTCGAAAATTAAAATACGAGGATTGCATAGATTCGGATGTAAAGGCAGACCCATTCATCATAAGTGGCAGTAAAGTACTCGAAGGTGTCGGTACGTACATTGTCACAGCAGTAGGAATTAATTCATATCACGGGCGTACTATGATGTCCCTCAGAAGTGAACCGGAAGATACACCGTTACAGGAGAAGTTAAATGATCTTGCAGAAAAAATAGCAAAATTGGGAGGAGCAGCAGCATTGTTAATGTTTATTGTATTGTTGATCAAGTATTTCGTCGCCTTTAAAGACGGCGTGCCCGCGGCTACGACAGTTGTTGAATCTCTGACGCGAATTGTAATATCGACTGTTACTGTCGTTGTCGTGGCTGTACCTGAAGGATTACCATTGGCTGTTACACTAGGTGAGTAACCATAGTTAGTTTTGTGATGCAGTCTTTATGTACAATTTCATATTTTGACGTACACTTATTCGTACCGTTTTTATTCTCGTAAGCTCTCGCGTTTGCTACAACTCGTATGCTGAAAGACAACAATCTCGTCCGCGTTCTCTCGGCCTGCGAAACCATGGGTAATGCTACAACAATATGTTCAGACAAGACGGGCACCCTCACTCAAAACAAGATGACGGTCGTCGCCGGCACAATTAGCCAATCGGTCTCGTTTGTAAAGGATCCCGTAGCACATTCGCAATCACTCAAGAACGGACCATCTACACTATCCATCAAGCAACTAGAGAATCCGATGGCCATAACCGATTTGACTAGAACACTTCCCAAGAATGTTACACGCGTACTTGAAGAATCAATTGCAATTAACTCTACTGCATTCGAGGGAGAAACGAATAGTGACGGAAAGATTACTTTTGTCGGATCAAAGACAGAGACTGCTTTACTTGAACTTTTAATGGAGCTGGGCTTGAAGGAATATAAAAAATTACGCGAGGATGCTCAAATAGTACAACTTTTTCCGTTCAATTCTGATCGCAAAGCGATGGGAGTGGTAGTCAAAATCTCTTCAACAAAATGGCGTTTCTACGTTAAAGGTGCAAGTGAAGTTCTCGTCAGCAAATCCCGATACATAATAGACATTGAGTCGAATACGGAAAACCCGTCATCATTCTCTCCACATGCAAAAGATTTGACGCAGGAAAGTTTGGACACGCTGAAAAACATGATTACGTACTATGCCAGTCAATCTTTACGCACTATCGCTATGTGTTATCGCGACTTTGAAGAATGGCCTCCGGCAAATATGAACACTTCTAATGAAAATAAGGCATTTGAGCATTTGTTTGACGATATCACGCTCATTGGAATCTTTGGTATAGAGGATCCGCTGAGAGAAGGAGTTAGGGAGGCGGTGCTTAATTGTAAAAAGGCCGGTGTATACGTACGGATGGTAACGGGTGATAATATATTGACTGCCAAGTCAATCGCTACTCAATGTGGAATATATACGGGTGGGAAGATAATGGAAGGACCTGTATTTAGGAATCTACCGACTGCCGAGAGGGACGCTATTATTCCAAATCTACAAGTACTCGCTCGTTCTAGTCCCGAGGATAAGAGAATACTCGTTAGCAGACTAAAAGAATTAGGCGAAATTGTTGCTGTGACTGGAGACGGTACTAACGACGGTCCTGCACTGAAGACCGCCGACGTCGGGTTCTCTATGGGTATTGCTGGGACAGAAGTAGCCAAAGAAGCGTCGGCGATTATATTGATGGACGATAACTTTTCGAGTATTGTTAAAGCCATAATGTGGGGAAGAAGTGTAAATGATGCCGTCAAAAAGTTCCTCCAATTCCAATTGACTGTTAACGTAACGGCCGTGCTATTGACCTTTATTTCTGCAGTAAGCAGCGACGAGGAAAAATCTGTGTTAAAAGCAGTGCAATTGCTATGGGTTAATCTAATTATGGACACTTTTGCAGCTCTGGCTCTTGCGACCGACCCTCCCACGCTCGATTTACTTGATAGGAAACCTGAACCACGTACTGCACCGCTGATTTCATTTGACATGTGGAAAATGATTATTGGACAGAGCATAGTTCAATTAGCTGTTACTCTTCTTCTGCTATACGGAGGAGAATCATTGTTACAGTACGGGGCCGATCAATTGCAAACTCTAATTTTTAATACTTTTGTGTTCTTTCAAATATTCAACGAAATTAACTGCCGCCGATTAGACAACAAACTGAACATATTCAAGGGAATTTTGGCCAATCGATTCTTTCTGTTTATATTCGTTGTGATGGTGGGCGGACAAGCAATGATTGTTAACTTTGGCGGAGCTGCATTCCAAGTGACTAGATTAAATGGAGTACAATGGGCTATTTCTCTAGGTTTAGGATTTATATCTATCCCGATCGGAGTGATAATACGATTAATTCCTAACGCACCATTACGACGCTTAATAGCTGGTTTGAAAATCCCTGGAAAGAAGACAGGAACGGGTACGCTAGCTAAACGGTCTGATACATTTGGACTTGGCAAGGAAGAATGGAATCCTGCTATTGCTAACGTAAGACAGAAATTATTCGTCTTTAAAACAATTCGTGGTGGTAGACTACGCGCGTCCAGGTTGCATATTGGACACGATAAAGAGCGCGCAGCCAAGAGATCAGATGCGTTTGCTGCAGCAGCCATGGTTCCTAGTTTAGTCGCTACATCAGTCGGAGCGGGATGGTCACCGAATGCGGCGAACCGATCATCTCGACATAATAGTGATATGCAGTTAGATGTAGGTGAGACGTTGGCTCATCAGATACAAAGAATGAGTACGTCAAGTAGTACTATTGTCGAGAATGTCGAGAATATTGAGATGCAGAGGAAATCGTAATTTAATTTGTGACTAATGGACACTTATAAGAATAATTTTTCTAATATTTACTAATAGTTAGAAGATATAGACTTGCATTACAAACACACTTCCTTCAACTCGCTCTGTATATTATTACTGTCAACAACACCGATTAAAGGCATGCAATCATGTACGTAGATCATTTATTAAACGGCTCTAAGGTTTCGCCTTGGCTGTGCTTAATGAGGACACAAAAAATAGAGATTAATAAAAAATGTGACATTTGCGCCACTTTTCCAATGTTGTAGCGACCCGCAAAGTATCCGTAACGCCAATGAATGAGCTACGGCTATATGACCCATTTAAGATAAACCAATCTGCAAGCCACTGCCATGCAAAGCAGGGCGGGCATTTACTTCTACTGGTTATCCATTTATAAATAGTATTTCTTATGCATGTGCTGCATCATGCTGTATATGTATTTGCAACATAAGACATTGGACAATCTACATGCATGTCGAATTTAATCTGATTAAATTCGAATGTATCACGCGTGTTGATCAAACTTTCACTAATTATAACTTGAGGTTAATTATTGCTCCACGGCGTATTTCGAAAAGTCCGACAAATTGGTGGCCTGACACACTCTTACAACCATTCCGGTTTATGCCTTGGATCATACGGAACAGGCTCAGAAAATATCTCAATAAACTTTGTGCACACAAAGCGCGCGTGATTAATGGAATGAGTTAACAATGGAATGTCGGTCGAGAAAAAACCTTTGTTTAACTATTATTTACTTACTTCCTGATCAGCAAGGACTTTCGTTCCTGCAAACCGCCGATATTCGTCAAATATAGAGGTCATTGACCATCTTTGTAATTTTCTTAGACAACCTATAAGGCAACCTATCCTGTGTTTGCCTTTATTACAGTGAATTAGGACTGGATGGTTGCGTGTATCTGCATCAAGCTTGTATCGTGTTACTTTTTATTGTCAACCCCTAAAATTAGAAACTTTTGTCCGAATTTGGGTAAAGAAAAAGCTTTCACTAACCGAGCACTTTTACTAACGCACTGCTGATATCCTTTTGTTCGATCTCAACGAATGGTTCCTAAGGTTTGGGTTAGCAACTCGCAGTATTTGTTCTTGTGAATCATTACAAGTGTGTCTGAACCTATTACAAGTTAGCACATTACCTTGTTCCTCGCTAATTTATAATGAAATACTTGAATTCCCTGTTCGGTTACAAACTGATGCAGTTCTTCGTTAAAGTCATCGGATGACATGTACCTAAACCAATTGATTAATTCCACATTCTAATGTGTGCGTGTGAACTCGAATTCGTTCATGCGCAAAAGCAAGTTTATTGTCTCACATTATTGTCTTGAGACCCAACTTTTTGAGAAAAGGAAAGTTTTGTCTGTTGGGGTGTCCTGATCGATATACTCCAGGAGATACTATAGCAAAGTTTAAAGGAGGCACCAGAACCGTATCTTGTACGCTGTCCTGGGAAATCGGGCGAGTCACATCACTTGGCATGGTGAAATGGCGATATAATATGTAAGGGACCGTCTGGTAATAATCTGATCGGTTTTTGTCCTACCATGGATAGATAATCACGTGATGGTTATGTAAAAAAGTATTAACGAAGCAAGCGCACTTTGTTGAACCTGTGTGTTCTAAAAGTGAATATAATAGAAGAAAGATCAGCGCGGGAAATGGTCGCCACAAGATGGTCTCGAATGACCACAAAAAGGCTTTGACGCGGAAATAGTGGAACTGACAGTAGCAATAAAAATTGACATAATAAAAATATGGGATTAATAATCTGCAGTAACTAGAAATTAGTTACAAAAAACGTAATACTAGGTCGAAAGGCTTGACTGCTCATCATGATTCTTTACAGTTTATGATGTAGACATATTTGTCTCGTCTCTTGACGGGAAAATTTCCTTATTTGCTGATGTTTGAAATAAAGTTTGTTTATTAATGCGGCACGAAAAAAATGGATAGAGTTAACATAAATAACATGGGAATACGCCGTGTTATTTTTCTGTAACTACTTTGTTCTATTGCTGATATTGCTAACTACAAAATTCTCATACACTCACAATATTTTTCTATAAACAGGAGATTTATTATTATCATACACTCACGCCACACGGATAATCAAGCCCTACAAGACTATCCCTTTCCAAGATTAGGTGGTTTTGCGTCTAAAACAAAACTATAGGATTTTGATAAATATATTAGTAAAAATGCGTTGTTTGTCGCGTCTAAAGACTATTTGTAACGAGTAACTTTCAATAAACAAATTGTTAACATGTTATGAGATTTAATGCTAAACTCAGATTAATTATGGAAGATATTTTAATGGACTAATTTGCTTGATTCAGAAATAAAGGTTCAACACGGAATATGTCCCAACCTTATTCAGGACGATCGAGGAAAGACATTACTTCACAACCACTAACCGTAACGCGGTAGCTAGTTACTCGGTGTTTGTCAATACACTACAGAAATGTCTCTAATTTTGGGACGTATTCTAGTATTATCGCAAGTGATCTTTAAACGCTTTTCACCTTTATCCAATTTCTTAATTCCATCAAATACCATGCTCAGTGTGCCATTAGGGCCTTTGCCAATAATTCTGTCTTCATCGATAACATAATTATTGTTCGCGTACTGCTTCATCTTGAATGCACTTACGCGGACTGAGATAATAAATTTTGCTTGCCTATCGGAATGGGCACGTGAACGTTTTGTGCCCAATCATAACTGTAATGCGCAGTCGCGTCAACACTACAATAATCAGCTTTACCTCTTGTTATAAAACGTTCGTTTACCAATTTTCTCTGTTGTTCTGCTAACTTCGTATTTTTGTTGTAATAGTTTCTCTCTAATTTAGTCTTAACTAAATGTTCTTTATATTTTTTTGGTAAGTTTCTCGCCTCTTCTTCCTTACGAGCATTATACTGTAGCCATTCCGAAAATGTTGGCACGTGTCACATAAATCCGTTCATGGACTCATTATTTGAATATAAGGCGTTAGTTAGTGTCATAACTTGCGGAATGCGTCATATTTTAACAGTTTCAGTGTGCTATTATTTTCAAAACCACGATAGTCCGATTATAACTCGTTTTAGCCGGCAAAAGTGTAAGCAATTGAGTAATTCGGTTGACGTTTCTACCAAAACTTGGTTTTCAGCATAGTTTTCGAGAAAATTCTTCACGGTGGTAGCAACGTCTATATCAATGGTTAATTTGGTTTCCGTCGTGGCACTCGTTTTACACGCGGTATTGTACCATTCGTCGCGAGACGTTTTCGAAATGAGTGCGACCAATTCCCAACATATTGAGATACGTTTGCTGACAGAGTGGCGTATTGCGATCTCGTAGTAAAAAGTTCTTTTATTAGTATGCGTTTTTTTTAAGACGTCGGCTGGCAGTTATTTCTCCTCCTTTCATTGCTTTCAGTTGGGCCATTAAGAAAATATCTTGTTCAGCAAACTTTTTTTTTGGAATTCGGTTTGAACAACCACATTTGCAACCTATCTCCAAGAAACGCGTTGCTTTTTCGTACTCGGCGGAACCGTTATAATTATAATTTTTCATATACGGGTCCTATATATTAGTTTATCATTTGAAATAGGTTTGAAAGGGACATGCATTTATTTTAATATTTATACTGTACTATAGTACTGATCTCAAAAGCTAGCTATTCAAGACTATCACACCCACATAATTACATATGTACAGTGCTCTATGACACAAATTACTGATTAAAATTACTGATTACTAAATGCAAATATTAATGCAAGTGGAATAATGATTACCACCTCATGGGTTTTAAAGCGATGATGAACCTAACACACTGGGAATTCAGGTTCAAGGTTACTATAGAACTTCCTGGTGGCATTGAGGGGGCACGTTTTTTGGGTAGGTTGGGTGGTGAAACCAAATTGTTAGCATAATCCACAGTTGTAGCCCAATCGAGTGTTGCGAGTGTTGCAGTCCCTAACCCTAACTCCCTTAGCTTGGACAACGTGTAGTGGTTGTCCATAAGATCCATCTTGTTTGTGGCATCCAGGTGTGATGATCGACACATAGCATTGATCCTATTATGCTTAATGCTGAAGAAACATGAACAGTATCTATGGCACTGTCTAATTGCCTCTAAAGTAAGAGAGTCTTACCAGCCCTGCTTATCTTCAAATGTCCAACACTTTGTGAAATCTATGGTCTTGCTAGTAGTGCTACAGCTGTCTGACCATTCTTTGAACGTTAGATTGTGATCTCCATAAATTTCACCTTCCTTGCCACCATGTCGATTGTCCCAATTGACAACTAGACCTCAGATTGCTGCCAACTCTTCATAGCACCACTGCAATGGTTCCACTTCTCCAAGTTCATCACTCCAGTTATCATTGGGTTTGCTTAATTTCTTAAAAATTTCATTGAGACTCCTTTTTTCTTCTCCTGACAGTTCGGACAAAAACGAATAGTCTTCACTGTT
The DNA here is from genome assembly GCA_910592205.1 of Paraglomus occultum. Taxonomy (NCBI): domain Eukaryota; kingdom Fungi; phylum Glomeromycota; class Glomeromycetes; order Paraglomerales; family Paraglomeraceae; genus Paraglomus; species Paraglomus occultum. The sequence continues at coordinate 16,998 of CAJVPJ010000078.1, forward strand.
AATCCTCTAACCTGCTCTTTATTTGTTTGGCAATCTGGGAATCTGATAGGGATTGAAAGAGATCAGTAGATTATTTGAGCAACACTTGTATGTGGGAAAAACAGCGATTACAACAGACGTTATTGTGAAAGAAGACCTATTACTATGTCTACTCTATCCAACGCCCGAGTCACAAGGCTGAGTAAGCTCACGGAGCTTCGCTCCCCACTCTCTCACTTCTGCCTCCGGCTGCTTCTTCTCCGCCTCCAGCGTCTGCCACAGCTGCTGCAGCACCGTGTTTAACACTTCATTCAGCACCTTCTCCCTCAACTGTTCCAGAGACTTTCCTCCTTTTCCTCAAACGCCTCCAACGCCCTTTCTGCCTTCGTCAACTTTTGTTCGGTAGTCATTTCTTTTTTTTTTCGTTAAGGAAGATGTGCCGCGCGATACTAAAACTGATCAGTGGCTTAAAAGTATTACGTAAATCTTTCGCGATTTGAGTGTGACAATGATAATTGATGCACGACAACGCGCATTTGTCCATTTAAGCATCATCGCAAGATTTTATTATAAAATCAGCACTAGTCGTCGCGTTCAAAAAAATCAACCGCAACTCAATAAATAAGACGAACCAAACATCTTTCATCAATAACGCTTTGCGAAAAATGTTCACATTACAAGCGAATTCTTCCTTGGAGTGTTAATTGATTTCGTTCTTGGTCTATTAGTAAACTGGCTAATTTGTAATAGTCAGCTCTATCGTGCTGGCGCATTATCTAAGACTGCTAAAAAATTACAATTGATAACAGCAATCAAAACTTATTCGCCAGAAATCGAAAAATTGTGGAACGATCTGAAACGATTATACGACGAAAAACTAAATTGGATCCAAAATTTCATTCTATCAAATGCCGTTTGAAAATTATAAATTACTTGAAGAAAAAACTGTTGCAGCTTCCACAATCCGAAGCTTTTATCTTCGAAGAACAACCCCGCGAAAAAAGACCATTGAGGTAATTCAACGTTGGATCGACGAAGAAAAAACTACTCAGATGGAGACGATGAAATAAAGAAATAGACGATAGTGATAATGTTATTAATAGTAGCAATAAAAAAAAATAATGAAATTTAAATTTGCACCAGAGTGACCAAAGAATAGGTTATACTCATAAATGGCTTTGGGTCCGAGTATTTTCCTCCCATGCAATCACTCTGGTGCATTTAATATTATTATTTATATTCTCAAGAGCGCGCACTTAATAATCAAACTAATAAAATTTATGCTTACCAAAATATTTTTACGTTGTTCGACATTTTTAATTGCTATTGTGTCAATGCTCAACGGATGCGCTTAAGCAGTCTTTTTTATCATGACTATAAAGAACAATCTTCGTTTATAAGTCGTTCAATCAGTGGAGGCCTTTTACGTTAAACTGCTTCCCTTTACCTTTCTTCAAGTTTTTGTTTCTTTCTTTGTTCATTATGTGTTGGCATTAATGCTCGTTTAGTATTTATGATTTTCCTTTTCTCTTGATAAATTTCACAAGTAAATTTTTTTTTTTGATCTGGAGAGTTTGGGTATTATTAATTTTGAAAACGTATGGAGCAATTTTCTTTCCTTGCTCTTTTTTAGAATGCTTCTAATGGTGCTATAATTCTTGGATTCCATGGTGGATTTAATGTAAATTAGTTTTATTATTATATTAATATTTTTTATGTAGAGATAACCTATATTACTTCTGTTATGGTTTATATTTATTACCTTCTGGTATAATAAGAGGAACATTAAATTTACAAGTTTCCATAAGTTATGAATAAGCTCATTATTACTTTTTACAATGTCATCAGTCACACTGGTCAATTTGACGGCCACATAATCAGCCTCTTATTTATGTCACATAATAAAATGTTTACTTTGTCTGGTTGTTGCAGCATGCCCCATATAATAATAATACTTTATGTATAAATCCGAAATCATTCTGTTAAAAGTAAACTGGTTGCAAAAAATTATAAGCCATTTTTGTTCAAGTGAGACTTGTCAAAGTACAATTTACTGTATGTTCATTTGATGCCATGAAGTTTCTCTTAGACAGTATTTATGATAATGAATAAACTCAAAGCCTATCATTTTGCAATTATGATTTATGATTATAGTTTAGTTTGTGATCAAAGTTGTATGCTTTAATCTGTGTTCTGTTCCTCAAAATAAATGCATACATAATTGAGAACAAAATGAAAGACAAATTTTCTTACATGTTGCTGTTTAAGTTACATTTAAGTATAATAATAATATAGGGGATGCTGCAACAAAAGCAGACAGAGTGAATGTTTGATTATGTGAGCTAATATGGCTGGGGGTAATAGTAAACCAAGTTAGCTGATGACATTTTGATAGGCTTTGCTTGATTTATTATCATAGCTGTGGGCTATCATTGTACACAATTTGGGAACTTTATCTTGGCTTGCATCATTATTATACAGCTAAATAGCATTAAAGAGTATAATAATAATGTCTACTTAAAGTTATAACACATTTAATACGGGATTATCTCTATAAAATAATTATATATATATATATATATATTAAATATATGAAACTAATTTACATCAAATCCGCCATGGAACAAAAAAATGACAGCACATTAGAAGTATTTTGAAAAAATAACAATTACTTCCGCAATTTTAATCAAGCTCGTTTTTTAGTTTTTTTTCTTTAACCTCGATTTGAGCAGCCAGTTGATCATTTTGTTGCTCTTTAAGTGTTTGTTTGTTTTTTTTAACTTAGTGACTTCAGTTTCCAATCCTTTAATTGTTTTCATCTTTTTATCCCCTCATTTTTATGAAATTTAGTTACTTCTGACTTTCGATGTTCAGCTCTTCCTTGGCAGTTTTTTAAGTTTCTTGGTTTTATTTGCTAGACAAGATTTAATAGTTTAGGATGTCCCATCTTCTGTGGAAGAAGTTCTGAATTTCCCATCTTTCAATAGTAATAGATTACAATAACAACCAATCCTATTCTTGTAGTCTACCACAAAACTCACAATGAGAGAGATTATTGTTTTTTTACAATCAGCACAAATAGAGCCAATATTTGCAGTAGAACCACTTTCATGGTATTAGGTATGTCACTAATTTATGAGTAACATTATCAAGAACTGGTTCATCACTAATCACGCAGTAATTACAATATTAATATGGGTTTTGTTCTCTCAAGATTTTATCTTCTAATTTTTTCACAACTGATATTACTTTGTAAAATAAAAGTGTCAAATTTTTGCTTGACATTTTTTTTGAGTTATTGATTTTTTCACTAACTTTTGTTTTTGCTTTTTTTGTCAATCTCTTAATTGCTTTAGTTTATCTTTTTTCTCATAAGCATCTAGTTTCTTTTCAATTAATCATTCTCTATTCTTTGTTTGATCATAGTACACAGTGAACCTGGATATAACGAAGCTTGGATATAATGAAACCTCGATGTTTTTTTTTTGATGCCCGAATTTTGCTTAATAAAATTTCCTGGATACAACGGAAACCTACTATCAGTATAATGAAGAAAAAGGGCAGAACGGACCACTTCGTTGTATTATGATATTCTTGTGTCATGTACAGTCTTGTGTCACTATCATTCTAGAGAGAAAAGAATATAGAAAGTTGACATCATTGATGTCGAATGTCTCTCAGCATAAAAAGTAATGTTTTTTTTTATGTAATTCATGAAATTGGACACTTTCACGCATCCATCACAGACTTGATTTACAGCATCTTTGTGATATGCATACAATAAAGAAACCGATCTTTGCTGTAGGATTACAATTTACAGATTCGATGTTGTAGGCGTCATAAATGAGAAATTCGTTGTTTCATTAAACGTTTTGGGGCCTTCCGAAATTCGTGTATATATGTGAGAATTGTCATTCCGACGTTCTAACCTACGTTTAATGTATGAAATCCAATACGTGGTGTGCGAAATTTTCTTAATATCAGCAAGAGATAAGAGGAGAATAATAGTTCAGAGGATTGTTATTGGATCACATTTTCCAATGTGATATCCTTTTGTAGTTGTTAGAAAATAAACTCCGCTGTTACTTTTCGCAGCATTACGGGAGAAACAGAACTTTGTTATCAGCTATTTTCAGACGGAGCTGTGGTACTATGCTGGGGGATACTTGTATTAGGATTTAGAATTGTCACATTAAATCTTTGCACCAATAAACCACATAATTAATGTGATAACATCGAAAAACTATGTGACAATCTTGAAACGGATTGACCCGTTTTCGGAAATCCGAAAAGAGCCGTCTAAAATGCAGAGGAAGGGATATTCCTGATATAGGTTCCATGACTATTACTATGACGATAAACGAATCATCATTCAGAGTATAATGAACGTGATTAAATAATTCGGTTCTGCATTACAATCAAATTCTCCAATAACTTTATGATATACGGACACTAATACTACAAACATATAAACTGACTTACAAACACTACTTTATTTCCTTTAGTTATTTTTATCAGTAGGTTTAAATTTAGACTTCCCGCCCTAACAAGTAATCAACAATACTATACTTACCACGTTATAGTATGCAGTATGTTAATATTAATATTACGGACATAAATGTTCCATGGATCACATGATTTTCAATGAGGCAAATATTGATTTTTAACCCCTGTTATTTATTCGCCTGAATTGTGATTGCATGCTGCGGATGGCAAGCACAATGCAAGTCAACTTCCGAACTGACGCACCTTACATAGTTCACAGTCTTTTGAGTCGTAATTAGCATCGAATATTAATATCACATGCCTGTCTCAAGCACTTCTATACTAGTCCAAACGCCTCCGTCCTAACATTCTTGTCAAATCTTATTCACGTTATCGACTTTACATTTCAATAAGACGGCAGCAAAATGTCCTCAGCAAGCACTCCACTCATTCCAAAGATGATAAACGGCATTTCGCAACGTTCCGATGACCCGGCCGTCCAGACCAGCAGCAACTCTCAGCAACGGTCATCGTCAACCCACTCATCGGTGAAGAAAAAGGGTGTGAAGGACTTTGAACTCGGGAAAACACTCGGTGAAGGTTCATATTCTACGGTATGTAGAGAGAACGAGCAGTCGGGATGGCGATAACGCGAATAGATGAGTGAATTAATTCAATCGAGTCTCAGGAAAGCTAATGATTACAGAAAGTGTATATTGTACATAGACTTAGAACTGCAATAGCCTATATTCTATAGACGTTAACAACAACGACAGCGAGCCAGCATAATATAATAAATACATGATTATCACTCAAATGTTTTAGGAAATCAAATTAAAATGAAACTTCAATGACCAATTACTACAACATAAAAATACGAAGTACTTTGAATGCGTTGGTTCATTCAATAGTCGGTTTATTCTCGTTAGTTCAAACAATCTAATTCTCCTATTCGACGATATTCAATTTAAAATCGCCTTGATCATTAAGCTTATCCCTATTATTTTCTAATCTATAGGTTGTTGCTGCCAGAGACCGCACAACGGGACGAGAGTATGCTATCAAGATTCTCGATAAGAAGCACATTATTAAAGAGAAGAAAGTTAAATATGTCAATATCGAAAAGAACACTCTAAATAAAATGAATCATCCTGGGATTGTCCGCTTGTATTTTACATTTCAGGATCATAACAGCTTGTGTATCCTTTTGTGTATGAGTCTTATACGCAATCAACTCTCTGCAATCATTTTATGTCATCCTTGACTTGGTGTTGACTTTGAAATAGACTTTGTACTAGATCATGCAAAAAATGGAGAACTGCTGACATTTATTAAGAAGGTATCTCGTTCTGCTTGGTCTGGGAGACCCATTTTGTTCTTATTGAATGTGCCTCCAACTGATTTGAAAGTTTTTGCTAACTATTCATTATTATTGTCATAGCTTGGTTCTTTCGATTTGAATTGCACGCGGTACTATACGTCACAAATATTAGCGGCTATAGAATACATGCACGACCAAGGTGTAATTCATAGGTAATTATATATAATATTTCCTTTTTTCTGAGTACACGTATAACTAATATATTCTTTTCTTTTTGCAGGGATCTAAAACCGGAAAAGTATGTCAAAGAAGATTATTAAGAATGTGAAATAGACTCTTTGTTTTGCTGATTTTTTTTTTTTCGTTTCTTACCCATATAAGTATACTGCTGGACGAAAAGATGCATATTAAAGTAACCGATTTCGGTACCGCAAAAATATTGGGAAAAAACGTCGCCGGAGAAACAGGTTGATTAGCTTATGTCAGAAAATTTGTCGTCAACAATGTTTACAGATAGCTAATCTTGTCTCCCACATAATAGACGATCGTGCAAATTCCTTTGTAGGAACTGCAGAATATGTTAGCCCAGAGTTGCTCAAGGAAAAGGCTGCTTGTAAGAGGTAGAATCAGTCATGAAATTTAGACGCTTATTTTGTGTCATTTTTTTTGTAGTCGTCTTATTTATCAACTTTGTATACGCGTAGTTCCGACTTTTGGGCACTAGGTTGTATTTTGTACCAGTTAATTGCAGGTAGACCTCCTTTTAAAGGAGGCAACGAATATATGACATTTCAGAAGATTGTTCACTTGGATTATACCTTCCCAGAAGGGTTTCCGCCCGTTGCAAAAGATCTTGTCAAAAAACTATTAGTAAGTATGAAATAAATGAGGAAGTTTAAGTTTTGGAGAAATGGGATAATATATACAGAATTCGACTGCTAGATCGATGCGCAACTCTTTCTTTTTCTTAAATTTTCTCTAACTAAACGTTCACACTTTTAATACAAGGTCCTTAATCCAGCAGAACGACTAGGAGCCGGTGGCAAGGAAGGAGTAAAACAGCTCAAGTCTCACCCATTTTTTGATGGGGTTCGATGGGACACGCTCTGGCAGCAACCAGCTCCTCGCCTTCTTCCTTATTTGCCCCCTAAGCCTCACGAAGAGGAACTCCGAACCGATACTAGTATCTACGAAGAAAAAATTTCAAATGTTAGTGTAGATAACGGTAACAGTCCGGTTGCATCAGGATTGGAAGCACGAGATCCATTTAGATTGGAGAGTTGGGCTAGTACGGATGGATCGGAGAAGATTGATCCAGAGAGAGCAGGAAAGTTAGAAGAGCAGAAGAGGACTTCAGCTCAATGGTATTGTATCTATTTATGACAATGCTGATTGAAGAATGCGATGGAGGGATTATAAAAAAATTGGGTGAACATTGAAGATGTAAAAACGCGTGATGGACGTCATTTGTTTATTTTGTATTAGTACATTCAATAAGTTGTATTTGGCATTCATGTGTTCATTTGTATTTTTATTTCTCATCTTCCGTCTTTCTTTACTTTCTTATCCTATGTTACTCGACTTGTCTCTTTCCTAAATTTTTACATCCGATGTACTACGCTCAAACAATCATAACATGTTCAAATAATTATTCTCCTACATCTTCATACAACAAAGGCTTCCGTTTCTGTTAAGAACTGAGTTAATTCTTCGTACTGGTCCTATCAACAAACGCAAAGGATTCTTTTCGAAACGACGACTTCTTATTTTAACGGACTTTCCCAGATTGATTTATGTTGATCAGGAGAAAATGACACAGAAGGGCGAGATATATTGGAGTTCAAGGATGGTTGTGGAATTAAAGAATAAGAAACATTTCTTTGTGCATACGGTATGAGAGGGGGAGGGGAGGGAAGGGGAGGAGAGCGAATGATTTGAAGAGTGGCGGTGCTTAGAGAAACAAGATAGATTAAGAGGAATGGGAATATGACGATGGGTGGGACGCTTGCTTAAAGCGTAATTTTGTCTGTATAAACTCACATACTAATTCTTTATATTATAAAATTCCTCGTAATGATAGCCACGCAAAACATATTATTTTGAAGACCCTAATGGCACTGCTAGTGATTGGGTCAACAAAATAAACGCAGTTCTTATCGAAAACTATGGCGGAATGTTGTGACGAGGATGGGGTATGATACGGGTGAAGGAACATGACGAGGCTATTTGGGTATTTTTGGCGGGTGTAAGAGAAATAAGTGAGGTTATGTGAGAGTCGAGTATTATTTATTCCTTCTCACGTCATCTTGCTCGTTTCCCGTGTTGCGTATTTCATTTGCCGGGTGCAGTTATCATATGTCTGAAACCCCCAGCACTGAATTGGAGACTATTATTGCATGAACACTAAATCTGCATTTCATTGTTTTGTTATTTATAGCTTTTGTATTATTTCCTTTAATCTTCCCCCTAATCTGTATTATCTGGCTTCTCTTGACTTATTCCACTGTATCATTCTCACTGTCTTCATTGCCAATGTAATAAATGCATTGGATCAAATGAATAAACACATGTAATTAATATCTATTGTCGTACACAAAAAAAAAGTTCAATCCGTGTAACGTGTCAACCTTCTGCCAAAGCATGTGGGTCCACAGGCCCATATGGCGTAGATGTCGATTTCCAGGGGTTCAAAGTCGTCTGATCCATGCATCATATGCCAAGAGTTCTGCTTTTCTCTTTTCAAACTTGTGGTCACAGCCACGATCGACTGCAGCCCATATGTGATGTTCTCATACTCAGGTCCAATCTGTCTTACCCCTCAGTAATATTCATACACACAGCCCCAATTAATTATGCAAAGGTTGAACTGGCTAGTTAAATGTTACTTCCGCTATATCGTGTTATACTGACATTTCCGAGTTGACTTGGAACGACCAGCATTTTCTCAATTGAGCGACAAAAACATGACCACTTTGATGATGGCGGACGTCATTATTGGGCTCTTGTCTTTTATACAAGTTTGAAGATATAATCATGAATCCGAATTCTTTGATGATGTTATACGGACAAACAAGTCACTTGCAGACACCGTTAGTGCCTACATTTAATATACAAGAATTCTATTAAGTGTAGAAACTCGAAGGACTTTGACAGACGCAGTGTGAAGATTATTCGTGTCACTTTATCAAGTCACGATTTTCTAGCGTTGTTTACGTGCTAACAACGCGATCAAGATACAATGAATGGTATTGGTGGATTCTGATGATCAATTAATTAAATGAAAATCTAATTTAATCCTACCACGATGAATTTTTTATTACTTTAGAAAGATTATTATTCTGCTTTGCAAGATTTTCTCTTATTGACTATGTAAACCAAACCCTTAACAAACACCAGAGCGCTCGTGTATTCTCAGACAACAACAATGATCTATCTTTTGGTGACTGGTATCATCGTTGTTATCTCTTTCACGTCTCTTCAATTCGCTTTACAAAATATATGTCGTGTAATTAATTTCGCTTGGCAATGTCTTTTAAGAATAGAATGCAACTTCGCCTAGAGAATTGGTCCTGAGTCTACGCTGTCTGTCGACCAATAACTTTAGCGCAAGAACAGCACGACAATGTTTTTTCATGTCGCGTGTTCATTTGTTACGTCATTAACCAATAATAGTGACACAACGCGCCATAAACTTTTTGGAGACTATACACCCTTTTGATAACTCTTGAGATTGAGCAAAGAAAGCTATCGTCATGGACGAAATATTAACGAAACTTGCCGTTCACACTGCCACGCTGGCAAGTACATAGAAAACTGATTTTGGAATTATATACGTGTATATAAGATCTTGACAAATGCCAATATTTGTTTCAATAGGTCGGCAAAGCAGCTTTTGCTTACAGCACGAATTATGCAATGGTAAAGTATCTATTAGCTTATTCAAGCGGAAAATTGTTGACATCATAACTGTCTGCTTACTTGGCCAAAAACTTGTTTGCTGTAGAGACAAGTCGCCAGCTACATTAAACAAGATTCTACAGTTCGTAAAATCGATACGAGTGAACTTGAGCGTGCTCGTGAGGTAGTATTGCGGATGACACTTACTCTAGAGTATATCGTTTCGTGACTCGTTATTAGCAAAGTATACTGGTCGTCACTGGTCAACTTTCTAATGATTTGCTGCAATGAATTGCGGATTTATCGCGTGCTTTTTTTTTTTTTTTAATATTGTGGGTCTCTGTAACTTAAGTTCACATATTCTTTCCCTCTTTGCTATCAAAGAGTCTGGATATAAGTATCAAGATTGTTCAGCCAGCCATTGATCTTATCGAGATTATAAGTCAACGCGGTAATACATCTCTCGAACCAGCAGTAGCAAGAACCTTACAGCTGCGTAAAGAGATCGACGCGTTCGCTCATAAGATCACGATGGAGACTTCGACGGCCGAGGCAGATGATGCAGCAAAAATGCGTAAATTTGACCATATGGCAATGATAAAGGACATGCAAGCACTGACTATCAAGATAGAGAAATTCGTACCATACTTGAACCTCGTCCTGACGACAAGTGGAGCTAATGTAGGACACAATAAAATGACAACAGTTAATACCTCCTTTATTTACATTAGTTTGTTTCTAATTCTGCATTCGCTTTTCTTTTCCCTGGTTATCAGCTTGGCTGGTCCCTTCCCAATTCTGTCAGTCCATCACGATTAATGCAGGCATCGTCTCTGCTGAATGACACGCATCACAAATTCATCAAGTCTGCTGAGCCATCCATTCGTGTTGGCTCTCCTTTCAAAGTGAAGCTATATTATCTATTTGCGGGCAACGTTCGCCCTAAATCGGTTGGCGATTTTACCTGGAAAGAGGAATTTACAAAGTGTGATGCCGAAGTCATTCGAATACGAAATAATAATCACGGTAATGAAGAAGGAGAGTTCTGTTACGAGTTAATATTGACAGAAGATCTTAATGACGGTCGATATCACGAGGAGTTTGATATGGGCGATAGAAAGAAACAGAAAGAAACTATTGCTAAACTAGGCAAGAGTAATGTAATTATCCCCGGAAAAGTGAAAAGGATTACTGTCAGAAACATATCAAGATTATATTACAATTCTTCAGGATCATTATTAAATATAGAAGAGAGTAAATCGCCCGTATTAGTGATCACTGTAATTAAAGGAGCACCAACTAATAGACACGAAACATTATCGAGTGGAGTGAAAGACAATCCATTTTATGTTCTTCCTTCTGTTGCTGCTCCTGCTACGCCAGATACGAGAACTAGGAATTCATATGATACTGGTAATACAGATTATTATGGAATTGAGCTGTTCCAGGAAACAGATGCAGCAATTGTCGAAGAAGAGGATGCGGAAGAGGATGTGGAAGAGGAAGGGGAGGGAGGGGAAGATACTAATGAAATAGATAACGATAAAGTTGATACAGAATCTACTCCGTGTAGTCCTACGCCAAAGACGCAGACACCAAGTACACCTTTGCGTGATCCATCTTTGATTAACAGAAGCTATTCTACGCCTCAACCAGTGAAAAATCTGACGGAAATGGAGAGTCTTAACACTCCTTCAAGAATACCACTACCTCAGAGTGATGATGACATAGCGAGTGACGAGAGTACGGTAGAGGACGATCTGACTGAAACAGGTGGTATAGAAAACCCAACGACTGCAACGAAAACCGAGAATGTTACTTTGGTAGCATCTCCTGAGCCGGTTATACCTAATGGTCAAATACAAGATGACGGTATCGCAGATGATAGTACTGGTGATAATGATGATAATAGCGGGATGAGTGATCCGTTGGATGATTTTGAAGCATATCGTTCCAATCTTAAGACACTTAGTCTTTTCGAATACATTCTTCGATTGAGCGCTCTCGAGATGTCTGAGCAGAAACAGCATCTTGAGATAAGTGATGAGAAAATTAATCTCTTCATTAAAGACGATGATGGAACGTCCACTTCCACTTCTATCACCTCAGTTGGATCCGTTAACGACACGCCAGGTGCGAATAGATCGCCGCCTCGCACCGCCTCGCGAAAAAAAATGTCAGCTTCAAAGATGTCAAAGTCACAAACATCGAGAAGACTCTTATTCATCTCGTAAAATGGCAGAGCAATCATAATTTTTGACATTTCTTGGATATTATTAGTAAATTAGCATTTATGGACGCTTGCGTAATTAGTGCTATTTTTTGCAATAAAGTTATAAGTCGACAGACAGCGTAGACTCAATCTAATCCAAGTTGCTTTTTATATGCTCAGAGGACATTGTCAAGCAAAATTAATTACAAGACATATTTTGTAAAGCTAATTGAAGAGAACCGTGAAGGAGATATCAGTCACTGAAAGATAGGTCTTTCTTATACGTGGACTTTGTCTGAGGATATACGAGCCTCTCGTGTTTGTTTAAGGGTTTTGTTTTCTCATGGTTAAATCTTTACTGCCATATCTACAAAAACCTTTTCATAGATAATGCTACTGTAGTTTTATGTAGTGGACTAATACAGATTGCGCACATAAACTTCTATTGCAAAAAAAATATTTACGACGATACGCCAGTAGAGATTCTCGAAAAATTAGATTTTCGATATATTGATTTAGTTTCCTACTAACTACAGGTAAACCATACCCTTAACACACCAGAGAGCTCGCGTATCCTCAGACAAGACCTGTCTTTCGGTGACTGACATCACTCATTGTTAACGCCCTCGCATTTGCTTTACAAATATACGGCGTGTTAAGATCGAAAATTGTAAACTCAAAGCAAATTTTTTCCATATTGGATAAACTAAACGCGTAAACCAATATTAGTATACAAACCGTAAACTAATTTAGTTGTTCTGACGTTTTTTGGTACTTTAAAGATGCATTCAAACAAACTTAATTTCCCCAACGCCCAACACTTCTACACTTTTGAATATGGAATTCGATCTTAAACAGAACTCCATAAAGTAACAGGTATTCCTCTTTCAACAGTTAAAAGAACTTGGTTATAAAAGTGACTTCTAAATGGGTACACCAATGTTTACGCATGTTAATGTTCGTTTTATCAATATGCGAGTCATATGTTGGTCATGTATTAATTCAAGCAGACGGCTTAAATCTAACGATAATTTCCCGACATTTTATAGCAGTACAACATATTCTGCATCGAACACCTTGAATCCATCCGTCCATTCGTGTTTTTTTTTTTGAGTCGCCCAAAAATACATTGATCATAAAAAGCGCTAGATGACGGAATAACGCGATGAGAGCGGCGGATAACATACTAATTTGACTCATAAAAAAGCAGTGTCGGAATTCAAAAATTGCGGCGTGTAACGAGCTTATTGCCATGTAACCATGTTGGATTAGACACTTTAATTTGACCAAGAAAAATGGTGGCGTGACCAATTCTGACCCCTGAACGTTTATGTGACGTTATGCCATATCGATGTATTAATCTGGCTATTTTCATGAGCATTCAAGAACTTTTTCGAAGGTTCTGGATAACTTGTCACGAGACATGCTTTCCATAAATCTTCGCTGAATATAAGGTGGGATGATGCTTATGTACAACAGAGACATTTACCAATGCAAGAACAAGACACAGTAGCCGACGAAAATTCAAGAAAGGAGGAGGCTCTAAAGGCTAAATCTCTTGGCGATGAAGCCTACAAAAAACGAAACTTTGATGAAGCATTGCAGCATTACGACAAAGCCTGGGAGTTGGACTCAACAAACGTGACGATACTTACTAACAAAGCTGGTAAATATAAGATATCTGAAAATGAATCGAATCGAATATGTTACTATCGTGCTGACGATCAGATTTATGATCATCTGCGCAGCCGTCTTATTAGAGCAAAATAAATATGAAGAATGTATTAAAGTGTGCGATGAAGCGATTGAAGTTGGGCGTGAACATCGAGCCGATTTCAAATTGATAGCCCGGTAGGTTATTTGCTGTGTATTGACAATTATTTTGACTCAACTCGATTACTAAATTAATGACCTTTACAATCACCAGCGCGTACGCTCGAAAAGGGAATGCGTATATAAAATTGAATAATTATGACGAGGCAATCACATACTACAACAAGTCTCTCACCGAACATCGTACTCCCGATGTTCTTAAAAAGTTGCAAGAAGTTAGTACTAATGCTTGCTTGTTTACTTGATAGTAGAAATGTCTGAACTACCCCGGCATTATTAATGACTGACGGATGTAATTTATCCACCCAATACAGGCGCAGAAAGAAAAAGCGAGGCTTGAGAAAGAAGCTTACTATAATCCAGAGCTCGCCGACAAGGCCCGCGAAGAAGGGAATGAGCTGTTCAAGAAGAACGATTTTGTTAATGCAGTGCAAAAGTACACTGAAGCCATAAAGCGTAATGACAAAGATCCACGGGCATACAGTAATCGTGCTGCATGCTACACTAAACTTATGGCTTTGCAAGAAGCTCTGAAAGATTGTGAGACTTGCATACAGGTAGATCCTACGTTTGGTAAGTTTTGAACTATAATCTTATAACGATTCTTTCCTATTGAAGCGTCCTGCAAAACGAGTTAACCATTTTCGTCAACCAACAGTTAAGGCATATATACGTAAGGCCGTTGTAGAATTCGCGATGAAGGATTATACAAAATGCTTAAGTACGTGTGAAGAAGCCCTGAAACAAGATAAAGACGGAAAACACACAAATGAAATAAACCAGCAGATTGTAAAATGTTACAATGCTAGAGGCGAAGATGAGAATGTGGCTGAAAGGCTACAAAGAGCAGCTCAAGATCCCGAAATACAGGTGCGTTGCGCTCTTATGTGAAGTGATTATAAATTTCAGTGAAACTTCTTTATACCAGTTAGCTCTGGTCGCAGAATTTTTGGCCGGGGTATGAGGAGAAACCGGCACATAGAATAGATACGCACACAATCAAACCTTCCTGAAAATTTGGACCGTCATAGTAAGAACAATGACTGGGTATAAAGAGATTTCACTGTACTTTATTTGTAAAAGTGAATTATTCAAACTCTTTTTTTGTTACAGAAAATTCTTCAAGACCCAGCCATGTCTTCAATTCTACAACAGATGCAAGAAGATCCACAGGCGGCTCGAGAGTACGTATGATTTCTTTTCTCGTTTACTGGTTTTGAATATTATTACTTACTTTCTTTTATTTTTCGAAATAGTCACATGAAGAATCCCATGGTAGCGGCCAATATTCGCAAACTCATAAATGCAGGTATTCTGAAAGTTGCCTGACGAATCTGAAATGGGACGGTGAGGTCATCAACCATGTGAACCAGACGAGGACGTTAGGCTATTGTAAAAATTATCTTGCGAGAAATAGGTTATTTACGGATGATGGACTATTCCACGTTTCCGTCGCCATTCTAAACAATTCAGTGTTGATTAGTTACGCGTGATATTTTAGCATTTTTACTACAATTCCGAATATTTTCTGCCAATCTGTAACTATCTCTAATAAATACAAGCGAAATTGTAACTGAAACAGCAGACTCCCATTTCGTACTAATAAAAATTTTTTTGTGGAAGATAATACACCGTTAAAAGCAATTGATGATAGTAGGAAGGAAATAAACTTTACTCGAGTTCATTGTCCCCCATTTGGGAGAACAATGTCGTATCTTATTTATAGTCTTATATACTAATAATTGCCTCGCATCGTTTACAAAGCTTTCCTTCATCTGCATTATATATCCAACACCTTGGACATTTGTGCTTGGCTGCTTTTTTGACCACAATATTTGAATTGCTTCCACCACCTAAATTTTCAATATCTAGCATAAAATGATGCTTTTCATCAACAGCTCGGTCTGTGATGATGCTCGCGTTGGATGTGATAAGTATGAGATCTAGATCTTTTTCTGTTCAAAGGGAGGTTAGCTAGTAATCAGGAAAACAACGAATATAACCCTACAGAAAGACGATGCTCATTACCATATTTTTGAAGAAGAGTGTAGAGGCTTGAAGCATCAGAGACGTAGATGTCGACCGCTGCTTCTAATGAACTTTTTATTATTCTGATGTTTAATTAATGTGCATCTGTATTAGTTAATGTGACGTGATAAATCATTCCAAAAATTGCCAAATAAATGCTCACTTGTTCTTCCTTGCTTTTTCAAGTACGTTGTTTACTTCACTTCTGAACTTTTTCAAGACTTCCCATTCGCTTTGCAACTGTGGATTGTCCCATTGCGGATTCTATTCGCAAAACACCGGATTAGTCACAGGGAATACTATATGTTGTTCTCAATGCAATTGTCATCAATTAGTATCAGAATCATACTACCAGATCCATCCACCCAAGCTTAAACACTGAGCTGTGTTTTACTGCACCAACATGTTTGAAATGTGAGTAGATCTCCTCAGCTAAGTGGGGAGCGATCGGCGCCAGCGAAAGCATGTATGTAGTAAGTATCTAAATAGAACTCGAGCAATTAGAAAGTATTCATGTTATGAGGTCTAAAAGCAAAAAAGGTTATTGTAACTTACATGATAGAACGCGGTTTGTACGCTGCGTCTACGCAAGCTCTGTGCAGAATCTGCGTATAAAGTATCCTTTACAATGTCAAAGTAAAACGCAGAAAGTGAAGAATACGTGAAAATATTCAATGCTTGCATAACTAAACAAGAAGACAAGATTGTTATTATATTTTGTCATCTCGAATAACAACGCATAATGATCCAAATAGATACCTTTAATAAATGCAAAGTCATTATATGCATTCGTCACAGTTTTACCAAAATGGTACAATTCATGAAGCATGTACTTGTCCACCTACAAATCAGAACCCAACAATATCAAGAATATTAAATTCACCTATTGATTTTGCTTGCGTCTTTGCATAACGTACACACCGACTTCAGTTGACTGTAATCCAACAGCATTTTATAGTCAAAAGTATTTATATTTCCAAGTAGGAATCTAGCCGTATTCCTGTACTTCTTTAAGTAATCTGCTATCTGCTCTGTACAAACCGCATTTAAATAGTACTCGATCCACCGGTTGACATAACATAATAGAAAATCTCGGCTTACCTAATATCTTTGACCCTATAGTAACGTCTGATGTATACTCTGAAGATGCAACCCAAAGTCGGAGGACATCAGCACCATTGGCTTTCTTGCCCTAGAAAATGTTATATACAACATACATGAAACGCAAATAATTATAAATAGTTGTTTCAGATACCACATACCTTCCCACCATGAGTAACTGTAACAGGACTGACAACATTTCCAACAGATTTGGACATTTTACGACTTTTTTCATCAAGTACAAAGCCATGGGTAACTAACATCGAGTAAGGTGACTTCGATAATACAGCGACTGAATCCGAACAATAAGCAAATTTAGATACACAAAGTTAAACTTGAAAAAGACAATGATAGATCCAGGGCTCACCAGAAGTTAGCAGCGATGACTGAAACCAACCACGATGTTGGTCGCTGCCCTCGAGATATAAATCAGCTACCGAGCGATGACTTTCCCTATAACATTGTTTGTTATATTTGATTATCCATAGACGTGTTTAATATTTGGTAAAAGACATTGACAGAAGAACATACCGTTTTAACTTCTCATCAATTAAAGTCCAACTAATCCCGCTATCAAACCATACATCCATAATATCCATTCCTTTGCGATAACCGCATCCTATAATTTAACCCCGATGGGCAAACACTTCAGTGGGATATCTGTCTTTCATTATGCAATTGCAATGGTCACCTTACCATTATTTCTATATTCGGGAGCAATCAGCTCATTCTCATCCATGGTCCACCATGCGTCTGACCCATGTTCTCTTATGATTTCGGTAATATGCTGTACTGATTCATTTGTCAATAATGGATCTCCTGTTTCTTTATCGTATAGAACAGGTATTGGAACTCCCCAAGCTCGTTGTCGAGATATACACCATTCGTTACGTGACAGTATAAATGATTCCAGCCGATGTCTTGCTTTACTCACAGTCAATGGTATTTAGGTTGATGTCGCAGCATAATACATGTATCTAATTATGCAATATATAACTCATACCAGTCTCGGGCAACATCCTCACGTTCTGTAATGCTTCAATAGCCCTTTTTTTGATTTCCTCAACGTTAGCAAACCATTGCGGTGTTGCTCTCAATATAACTGGTTTCTTTGTTCTCCAGTCATATGGATACTTATGTTCATATTGCTGTTGCTTAAGCAGTCTTCCGTTCGACCGCAAGTAGTCGATAACAGCCTCTGTTCCGTCTGTCAACACGTTCTTACCAACAAAGTCAGGTATCTTGACGTCTTTGGTAAATCTGCCAAAATCATCTACAGGAGAGAAAATGGCTATTGATTGGGCTTTGCACGCCTCATAATCTTCCATACCATGACCAGGAGCCAAATGTACAAGACCTTATATGTTCGAATTATTGATATGAAAACAAATTAGGTATATAACAGTAGAATATAGTATCATGTACATCATTCCATAAACGATTGAGAAGATTACCAGTGCCAGAGCACTCGTTTACATAGGACGCAGCAATTACTTTGTGGATTGTATCATATATTGGATGTCGGTAAGTAGTATGGATTAAATAAGAGCCTAGTGTTTTACCAACAACAGATAAACAAAAATATTAATTTACGCCAATTGATCAAATTTCTCGCAATTTAACGTACCAAGTATCTCTGCCAAAACTTCGTTTACTACGATATTAACATCTTTCTGAACTTCACTCAATCTCTCACTTGCAATTAGGAAATATTCCTTTTTGTCACCCTCTACTTCAACGAAAGAGTATTTCATATCTGGATTGATTCCAATCGCCTATAAACGTGTCAATTATAGTCCGTATGCTATGATCGATAATAAAGGCTTCCTTTTTTTGCGCAAATTCACATGAACATACTTGATTAGACGGCAATGTCCATGGCGTGGTGGTCCAGACAATAATGGATACCCTAGACTGGTCTGTCGGTAAAATATTCTGCAATGGTAAAGCTAATAATAGAACAATATACACGTTAAAAATGACCCACAACTGTTATTCACATATGTCAAAAGCATAGAGAAGACACAAGGCATGTATCTAATCATGGATCCGGAGTTTTCCTCCTGGTTAGGGAGATACGTACGTAGTTTATCGATTACCATAGTAGCATAAATCGATATACTCTTATGATCATCAGGGTATTCCAGTTCCGCTTCAGCAAGGGCAGTTCTATCATATGGTCAATAGGCCATTACATTAATGAAATTTCATGATAAGATTTATCCAAGTGTACACAACCCACGAGACAGACACTCTACCTTGATGAAGGTGACCAGTAAACAGGTTTATTCTGTCGATAAATATATCCTTATTGAAAGTAATAACCATATTAATCGAATAGTCTAGTGTATTCATCACAATATTTGCCGAGTACTAACCTCTCTTCATCATTTCATGAAACACTTTCAGCTGTCGAACTTCGTAATCTTTGTCTGTCACAGATATTTCAATAAGTGCACTCTTTGACTGTTAGAACATCATTTTACATTGACCGCACACCTAAAGTGAGATATGCATTCTCCCAATCGCCAATAAGACCCCAACTAAGGAATTCCGCTTTTTGTATATTCACCGCTTCCAATGCTGTTTTGCGGGCCAAATCGCGAATTTCGAGGGGTGACAGAGCAGAGCCTTGTCCACGTTGACGCTTTAATATTGAATCAATTTTCATATGAGCACATTCTACAATCACTTGAGGAAGCACAGGGAAATTTATTTTGTAAACGCAAACCTCTAGGGCTTTTAATTCAATTGGAAGTCCATGACAATCCCATCCAGGTATGTAGCTGTTGGATTGCCAGCTTAGTGAGTAGACAATGAAGAAAACACAGACAAACTAATAATTCACCTCACTTTGTGTCCTTGCAAAATCTTGTAACGTAGTATTATATCTTTCAAAATTTTGTTTAATGCATGGCCTGTTGAATGACATTTCATGAATATACAGTTTAGTTTTTAATTTGGCCAATATGCAACAAACACAAAGTTCTAACCAATATGTAAATGTCCATTCGCATATGGTGGACCATCATGAAGAATAAAACTGTCTTTAGGATTATTTTCCGCCTGGATATGATATGAAATGAAAGTGGTAATTTCAAAATCAACGTCTTGATTAAAAATTATCCGGTTGTTTACATTTAATCACTTACTTGCCAGTCGTACAATTCAACCGTTGTCCTCTGTCGATACTGCTCGTCACGTTTTATGGCATCTACTTGAAGAGGAAAGTCGGTTTTGGGAAGCAATAGTGTCGCCGCATAAGATTTATCTGATGTCCCCAGAGGCGTATCTTTTGAATGCATACTCTCCGAGGTGGATAATGAGCGAATTCGCGTTTTGCTATGGTAGATTATCTGATGGCGCGAATGCGGCATATGCATCGACAATCGACATATTTTTTTTGATACAGACACATTACGCGAAATCATACTTTATCCACAATTTCAAAAAATAATTAGGCTATGACTAAAGTACATTTTAATTTCGGGGATGTACAAGTGCCACAGATTTTTTTTTTCTTACCCCCGTAATAATTTAGCAGTAAACCCAATCAAATTAGTCCCGTCCGTGACAGTTAATCGAAGCATGACGCGTTTCGATGATTGAGGTAGATTTTAATTCACCTAGCTAGAAAGCCAAAATTCTCATGTTACAAGATGCTGCAGTAAGATGTGAAGTGACATTCGGGCCAATATGTTTCTGCTCACTATTGATTTTCTATGAACCATGGACTATAAAACCATATTATAATTGCTATTAAAAAGCTTAATATTAAAAATCGACACTATAACTTTTCCAAGAATGGAAATAAGGTTCAGCTGATCAAGAGCCATAAATATAAAGTCTAGAACAGATCTCAATCTTAAAATATTTGTGTTACTACAAAAATGGCGTCGGATGGCATAAAACGCGTGTTATTTGGACGTTTCCTTATTCTTTATCCATCCCGTCCTCTTTCGCAAAATAACATACTGTCATTCCAGCTACGTTAGTATTGATTAAAGTGGAACATAGAAGATTCTATACATGTCAAAGCGTTGAAAAGTAGTATGTCCAGTAGAAAGCATAAATTGAATTGCCAGTAAATATGAAGCCGCGAAAACATAAACGCAGGAGAATTTTCTTATGTATAGTATTAGATACACCCATATCAATTATTTCTCAAAGCCAATACCATATTAAGCGTACACTCACTTCTGATTAATTAATGATTGTTCGCTCTAGTATAACAAATATTATATGGCAGAATTAACTTTTTACTGCTACACATTTAGCGCAAACAAAGCCTATGTATTAAAACTTTGCTAATACTGAATTCATAAGAGATTTACGTGCTATCGTTTTCATTACATACATATTGACTCAAACAGAGAGTTTTACAAAGTATTCAATTGAATATAAACGCAGTGATTCAGTGTTGTTTAGTTCCCGTAATACAGTAATCACTACCTTTAAATGAAGACTTGAAATGCGGACGGCTTATCGAAGTTGACTGTACTATCTTTAAATTCGTGAGATCGGCAAATTAATTAGTTAGGCAGCAGCTGAGACACTTTGGACAGAAACGTTAGATAGAATCTAAGCTTTCTATACGTACCAATAACTAGTTTTACCATATCCAATCCGCGTAATTTTCGTGGACTGAGTAAGGCTTATAATACGAATATTAGTTTAAATAAATATCGAAGGCATCTTGTAAAGCAGAATCTGTTCTTAATATTGTCTGGCACGAGATTTGAACTCATATCTCCAGGGATCCTTAGTACGGTTTCCAAAATTCGTTCACCTCAACACTGTAGGGTTGAACTGACGGCCTCGTACGTAAGGATCGCCTGACGCTTTAACAACTTAAGCTAGCCAGACCTTTACGTCAGCAATTCAAGTTTCGAAAAAATTGGGAAATTCATTGACCTGGTCAACGTTGACATGCAAATTAGCAAGCTAAAACACCAACGGCATCACGTAACGGTATATTATCTGTTTTAGAAACGTAGTAAATACATGGTCAAACTCGACGATAAAGCCGACGGGCTGCCGGTAATAGTTTAAGCTACGGAAGTTTATTTTATCGAAGATTATATGACATACTGTGGCATCAACACAAATGGTTGCCACTGTTGAAAATTTGGTGGCTTATGTCGCTTAAATTTGTTGTTGGGGAGGTCGCGCAATTAAAGCTACGTAGCAGGACTAATTGAAACTTTCTGCAAGTTCTTAATTTTTATATGGTGCACCACCTCTATACTCGACAATAAAACCGCCTGTCTTTAAAACCTTTCAGCTCAACGTAGAAGCGTTTTTTTTTTTAGAAAATCTGCCAGTAATTATGTTTGTCACAATATGCTTTACAAAGTTACTGGCTAGTTCGTCATAGAAATGCCTCTACGCTGAGTTGAAAGGTTTTAAAGATAGATTACTTTTTATATATCTCCGAAAAATTGAAACACATCATTTCTAATTAGTGATTTATGTAACATGCGTGACGTGAAATTTGTTGATTTGACGATTTATTTTTTTCTACAATAATAAGTAAATCAGCGCGCAAGCGAAACAGAAACATTTAAAATCTTTATTCAAAATTCGTTACTGTTATCTGGCAACCGACGATGTTGTATATATTTATACGTGTCATAAGACTTGTTTATTAAGAATTTTACAACAATTACTCGGTTCTTCTAAACGTGCTTGCAAGTCAGGAAAGACAAATGACGATAATGAGGATGTAAATGCTGATGCCGATGGCGATAATGAATGTAGATGTCTTTTTAATTTTTCTGCTTTTCGTCTACGCCATTGAATGGTCTTAACGTAAAATCATAATAGCCTCTTTTATTTTTCAACGCATTTTCTTTCCAGATTAACTCAAACCTCTTTTCAACGTCTTCAAATTCCCGAAACCCTCTGCAGCCAATACACTGCAAAAATTGCCGCAGATTACCCCCCTTATCTCGCCATTCTCCAATATCCATCATTATTATTCTCTGTTGATTCTTGTTGTTGCTTTTGAAATTTAAAAAAAATTCAATCATTTGAATTTTGCTTATTTGTAGTTGGGCGTTTACTGAAACGAGGGCGATTATTGAAACAGCAAATAACTAAATAATTCGAGTATATCATATGGTTTTAACTTGATGGATTTTATTGGACGGTTTTTCGTTACAGAAAATTGAAACATTTGTCGAATAAAAGCAGCAGAAACTCTCTTCATTCATACCTAACAATCGTCAATTTAAATTGATCGCAAAATCAATCGTAAAAGCTATCTGATCACTTGTAACTTAAAATTCCCACATTCACCAGCAAAATTTCCTGTCCTATTAATTTAATATTAATAGATTGGATGAAATACTAATACCGATGCGAAACCCATATTTGAACACTATTGTATATATGGTATTCTGAAGCACTACTATTGTGATATTAATATGATGACTGACTAGTACTAGTATTAGTTAATTGACGGACAGGCAATCAAGTTATATTTCTCTAATTTGGGTTTATATTTATATTTAGCAATAATTTTACTATTACCATTACCATGGAATCTCTCACTTATTATTATACATTGCCTCTTCTACATTTAAAGAATGCTCTAGAAATAAACTGTTCACACTTTAGTGACATTAAAACTTGCCTTAATACTAATACTAAAAGAAGTGACAGATTCTTATTCTACCTCTTAATAATGTACTCCAATGCTCGCACATGTTTCTTGACTGTAAAAACCGATTTTAATGTCTTTTTTTTTTTGCACAATCGACGAATAACAACTTTTCATTTGCATCAAAATATTTTCTTGAGAAGAATCTCACAACAAAGTTTTAACCGGCAAGTAGTAATAGTAGTGCTAATGCGCGACACCTTGGAAGAGAGTTTTGAGATAAATATTGACGATTTTTGCGGAGTTAGACAAAACTCTGGATAACTCTATTTTGTCTATTACAACAACCGTTTTATATATGTGGGGGGGGGTTAACTTTTGGCGTGTTTCTAACATCAATTTCCTTCACAAGATATTTATGTAAGCGTGAACCATTATTTGTAATTAGATTACGATTATTTATTACTATTATCATAAAAATGTGTCAATTCTTAAAAAGGCGTAAGTGGGAAGGGGGAAGGATGGTGTTACTTAGGTTGAACGTATGCGATTGATGACTTTTGTCACTGATCTCGTTGACAAAAAAAGCATGGCACACTTTGTTGTTGCTTATCAACCATAAGCTAGACGGTTACATGGGAGGGACTGTGGTGTTGTGGAATTGTATTTGGGTGTGAAGAAACGCACTGTATTTACATTCGGCGCTTGTGCCTATCATAACAATAATTATCACTTTATCAAAATCCGCTTGCTATGATCATAATCGAATTTGAAAACGTCTATCATAGACACTTTATTAATTAACATTACTCATATGAACCGCTACCTACGATCTTAATAAAGGTAATTTGACAAATACGCATAGTTCATTTAATTGTCAAATCGGTAGTACCTTCTAGCCTGTGGAGTGTAGGTTGTTGATGCTAGAGTTAAGTTCTCCGCCCGTGTGAGGCGAGTATATTAATAAGATTCCTAAATAATATACAAGTATCGCAATCTTAAACACAGAACGTTCAGGCTCCTCAACGGTTTCTTTACAGTTTCCTCAACGGTTTCTCAACGGCTTCCCTGCGGTTTCAAGGTCTAACGATGTCGATCAGAACTGACACGCCGAGCGAAACTCACTATTACTATTGGCTTATAGCTATCTCTCAAGTTGCGAAAACGTTAACTGGTTGAGCTATGACGTCTGAGTATCTATCGCGAGGAACTTTGACGTCTGAGTATCAAAGCTTTTATCGCACGCATGTGATTGTACGGACATCACGTGTAAGAAACCTATTGGCATGTCTTTTGTAAAATTTTAGCCAATAAAAAGTTAGGGCGTAGCCAGCCAGATAGGGACTTTACTATGTAACGAATAAAATAAATCCCAAAACTTAGATTTTTCTCCAAACTTTTCAAACTTCTTTACGGCTTCTCTCTTTTCACGATCATTCACATTAATACACGCTTTTACTGCCATTCATTATCATAATACGAATCCACAGAATATATTATATGACAAAACCAAAATCAAGGACATCATACCGATACGCAGACGCAAGGAGAAGCCGCAAGGGAGTTGGTAGTCGCAAGAAGACAAGGAGAGGTCGTAATGCTTCTCGGAACTCAAAACACATCCCTATATCGGATGTCGATGGTGCCTCCGCTCCTCTCGATCCTTCTTTACTTTATGACGATGTTGTTCCTCGAGAGGAAAGATCGTACACGGACATTTATACTGATCTTGACGTCGAAGAGTCACTAGACATAGTGGCACCTAGAGTGGGAAGGCTTACCCCTCCACCAGAGCTCGCTGATCCACAACTACCAACACCAAGTCAACCTCTACTGACGCAGAGTGAGCTTACGAGACAGTCTGCGCCACGATCGCCCTCTCCCTCACCGCGATCGCGCACTCCTTCGCCTCCACCGGATACTAATATAGCAAGTCCGACGCCTACGCCTACACCGAGAAGGATAACACCAATATTTGTTGCCCCTCCTAATCGATCTCCTACCGCTCAGGCAGCTGTGGAAGAGATTATAGACCTGCCGCCGCCACCGTCTCCACCTCCACCTCCAGCGCCAAAAACTAATGTTGAAAGAGCCGAAGAGATTAAGAGAAAGATACTAGAACGGATACCTAAAGCGACGTTTAGAAGTATTGAACAAGACGTTGATGAAAGGCCATTCATTCGACCCGAGGGTCATTATGTTAAACATGAGGGTATGTAAAAACGGATTGTTACAGACTTAATAATGAAAAGGCATGAAAAATAATATATTTTTTTGGTTTGTTTACATTTTTAGAGCCAACAGAGATGGATCTTGCAGCGAGAGTTGAATATGATATGGATGAGCAGGGTAAGATGTTTTTAACTTTTTCTATGTTGGCACTATTTGGTCTATACATAACATTATTGCTTCTATTAGACGATTACTGGTTACAAGAAATAAATGAAGCTAGAAAAGCAATGGATCTCGGAGAAGTTACTCACAACACTTTTGAGGCCTATATCGACCGGTTAGAAAAAGAGTGGTTTGAGGCAGTAAGTGTGTAATGATACGCGATATGTCGTTTTGCCAATTAAAGTCGTATTTATTTGTATTTCGACGCACAAACATTGTTATGTTTTTAACATTAGACAAAGAATGCACCAAAGTCACCCGCTAAATCATTATTAGCAGAAGAGAGTGTATGTTCAATTTGTGAAGAAAGCGATGCTGAAAATAGTAATGCCATTGTGTTCTGCGATGGATGTAATTTAGCTGTGCACCAAGGTAAATTCATAACATCTATTTACTATTAATATTATGTATTTACAATATTAATCGTTATCATTTAGATTGTTATGGAATACCATATATACCAGAAGGTCAATGGTTATGTCGAAAGTGCATGGTATCTCCTGAAAGTCCGGTGGTAAGCGATGACTAGAAATATTCATCCGATGGTATTTATCAATGCATTTCTCATCCTTCGTTATGCTTTTGTAGTCATGTGTATTCTGTCCAAACGAAGGCGGCGCCTTTAAACAGACCACATCTAATCAATGGGCACATTTACTTTGCGCTTTGTATATACCCGAAGTCTTAGTCACAAACACTGTATATATGGAACCAATCGATAACGTACATGCTGTGCCAAAAGCGCGCTGGCTACTAGTAAGTAAAGATTTTCTTTAATAATGAAAAAGAATCAAGTGATGATAATGTTAACACTCCCTTCTTTCTTTTTATCGGTTTTTCATGACTTTAATCCGGCACCTTACGTTTAGACATGCTACATATGTAAGATAAAGATGGGCGCTTGCATCCAGTGTGAAGATCCGAAATGTTTTGCAGCGTTTCATGTTACATGCGGACGCAAAGCCAAATTCTATATTAAGCATAAGTCACCCTACAATGAACCGGATCAACTTGGCAGACACTGGGCGTTCTGTCATAAACATGGTCCTGTAAGTACCCAACATTTGTCGCATTTGCAACGTTTTATGATTTGAATTCTGTTTCAGTAAGTAATAATGTGACTATGTAAACAGGCTGAGTATAGAACAGAAAATAAAGTCGAAGAACATCTTGAAGCAGTGATTAAATCTTTCGCCGAACTTCGTGGTCGTAAATCTCGTAAGCCAGTCGAAGATGATGAGTATATACCTGGAAACCATTATTTCGCCTCTTCAGATGATGACAGTGACGCCACATATGAACCCGAAGCCAGTGACAGTGGATATGATAATCGGAATTCATCCGAATCTGACGCAGAAGGTGGAAGCGGAGGGGAAGAAAAAACTTCTACACGCCGCGCTAATATGTCTACCAAGAATAATAATCCCGAGCAGTTGGTATTTGTTGATGAGAGTCTTGATCCTAAGGCAGCAAGAGCGTATAATTGGTCGTATTCGACTACAACTTACGAAGTGCCAGCGAATATACAGGCGTTACTGGTGACTTTATTGAATAAACAAAAAGGTTCGTTGAAGAAGGTGAAAGAGCTTGCGAGGGATATAAGCGCTTATTGGTCTTTGAAGAGACGTAGTCGACGTGGAGCTCCTCTTCTTAAGAGATTACATTTAGAGGTAATGAACAACGAAGGGGTTCTATTCGATTACGCTTTAGTTCGATTATAAGCGTTATTAACACGTAATTACTCTTATTTAGCCATGGACGGCATCTGCGTCCGCACTCAAACAGTCAGAAGCAGAAAGAGCAAAGAAATACCAAGTGCGTATTACCTGTCACTGTTGTTTGCATTATCGTACATGATTAACAAATTTCTTTGGTAGTCAATGCGCTATCTCCGTACTGATCTAGAAAAAGTGAGGTTATTAGCTGATTTGGTAGCAAGGCGAGAGAAATTCAAACTGCGTCGAATAAAGGTCGTGAGAGACTATTTGGAAATATCATTCTTCCCATTATATCACTTACAACGAGAAGCACTATCAAAGATAGAGGCGTAAGTGATGTTTATAGAACGTATTGGGTTCGACAGGGTTAGTACGTGTTCACTTACTCATTTCCCATTTTCATGTAGATACGATGATGATGGATTTTTCGCAAGACCAGTAACATTGGAAGAGGCACCTGACTATTTTGATATTATTAAGCATCCCATGGACTTTGGAACAATGAGACAAAAAATAGACGGTCATATATACAACAATATGGAGGAATTTAAGGTAAAAAGTTGTATATAGTCAATCTAATATTATTCTACAGACGCAAAATTTTAATTATGTCTACTGCAAACTTTGACCTTTTAGCAAGATATAAACTTGATATTTGAAAATGCTATGACATATAATGCAGCCAATACTAAATACTATCGATCGGCCCGAAGTATACGTATAAAAGCAAAGGACATTTTAGATAAAGCAGAATCCGATTATGCCAGCCTACAATTCATTCCGAATACACAAATATTGAAATACAGCATAAGGCCTGAAATAGCAAGTGATGTTCTCGGTCCGCTACGTCCGCCGTCGCCCGAACCAGGACTAATTGAAAAACAATCCGAGCCTATTGAGCCACCAAAACCTAAACGACGTCGAGTTAACGCATCCGCGTCGCATATACATCCAGCGGTATCTCCTCGTACTACAAGATCACAATCACGCCTAGCTGCGGAGCAAGCGGAAATAGCATCAGCACAGGCCGCTGGCAATGAAGAGAAACGTCTGCCTAAAGGTTGGGTTTATCTCTCCGAGGAAGAGTCTAGTGACAAGGAGGCAGAGGCAGTATCATCTGCTTCATTAGATGGTGTTAGCGATATGGATATCGTTGTTTCGGGTAAGCGATTGATACTGAGTTCTTCGAATTCTCTCAATGAACGATCTTCCTGTTGTCTCCTCAACTGATCTTGGTAATATCTGTAACTTGAAATAAATAAGATACGAAACATCAGGCCATCGATATGAAAGTGAACTCAGATGCTACGGATGCTATTGTAGAAAACGTTAATGATTCAAGCGAGAGATATCCAGTTGGAACGCTTGTATGGGCAAAGATGACTGGGTTTCCTTGGTACCCAGCTGAGGTAAAATTGGTGAAATGAGAGGTGAGGCATTTGATTTGAATAAGGTATGCTGACATTTGGATCCATTGTTTATCCATATACTTCATCCGTAGGTTGTTGATCCTGACAGCATAGAAATAACACCGGAGATCCTTGCTGATAGGACATCACGGGATGAGTATCTAGTTAACTTTTTCGACGAGAAGAAAGGAAGAAAAGGACGTCCACGATCATGGTAGGTGAAGCATGTATCTGTGCTTACGTGCTTCCATTTTTCCCACCAACGAACTATTGTGCATATGTGTTGGACGTGTCTGACTTTATTATTTTTTGTTTGCAACAGGAAATGGATGCCTCCTTCAAAACTGACTCTTCTTAGTGTTGATACCGAGGCAGATTTAGCCAAGTTACGTGACAAAAATATGTCTCCGGCAATGAAAAAGGATATTCCCCTTGCATATGCTGCAGCATGTGCTGCTGGTAACGTCACTCCTGTCGCGCTGGAGACTTATAATGCTTCTCCAAAGCTATCCGGTCGCACTCTATCTCGTCGATAGCGTTTATTGTTTGTTTGTTTGCTTGTTTTGCTATTACGTTGTGTTAATCCATCCTATTGTATGTTCTGTATGTTTTGTATTTTCACCATTAATACTTGTCGAACATTTGGCGATAATGTGAAATAGATTTGAAGGAACTCTTCTTTTTCCGTTATGCGATTTGATTCTTGCCAGAGGATAAAAAAATATAAGAATGCAAAGAGAAATTGTTTCTTACTCGCAATAATTTATGAGTGTCTTGAATGAATATTTTGGATTATTGCTTGGTAGTGATTGATAAAATAAAATTTTAATTTAAGCATGCTGATAATGAGGTCATTATCAATACGCAGTTGAACTTTAAGATTTTATGATTTTCTTGTTTTGCGAGCATTCCTATTTTTGCTACTTCCTGTATACACACATTAACAACAATATGTTCATTATTGTGTTTTTGTAGCATTTCGATTGAAAACAGTTTGTTACCGAGTGATCGTGGGTAGATTAGATTATGCTGTTTACCACAATAAAGGAAACCCAATTTCCAGGATAACTTGCCGTAAAAAACTGTGGTATATCATGTTTCATTGATAATCATCATCGTTTGAGAATCGGAAATGCGCGTCAAACAATGGTCGGTTCTATTGAGGGGCTACGGTCCCGGGGGGAAATGTTAGCGATAGAATTTTCTCGTCTTTTTGTACCAATAAAATTACACGACAACAAACGCGTTTGTTACCTTATTCAGAAGTGTCGCGCACATATACAGTAGCGGTCATAAGTATCCGACCGACTCTAATTCGGGACACGAATGTGCAATCGGTTTAAAATATAATAATATGTATAATAATAATAAAGCCTGATCATAATCATCTGTAAATTTTCATTACCAAACATCAAATGTTTTACGCTCACTGGACAAAAGTTGTCCCCCCAAATTTTCAAAATCGTACTAAATAAATACCGTATTTCTCGGACTAAAGTACCAGTGGTATTTTACAAAACCTCGTTGTACCATGGGGTACTATACACGGGGGGGGGGGGTACTTTGATCGGATAGTGGTATTATACTAGGGGGGTATTATGATAGGAAGTATGTAAATCGCTATTTTAATTTTATTGGCTGTAACATACTTAAAATTTTGCATCTACGAACACGAATAAAACTTGCAACATATTGCTTGCTTTAATATGACGATTCGAAAGGAGGATGGGAACGGAGGATGAGTTGATAGTTGATAGTGAGAGATTGGATGACATTAGCGTTGATCAAACGGACAAGGAGAGTGATATTTTCGTAGATATTGAAGGTGATTATTATGAAGAAACGGATGGTTTTAGGAATATATGGTAATATAATAATAAAAACGCTGTACCATGGTACTTTATAAGTATTTTGTGTAACAAACCGATCATAGTACCACGGTCTTTTACATTCCATGAGCTTCAAAATGGTGGGTGCAAGGGGGGTACTTTAGTCCGAGAAATACGGTAACTGTTTCTTATTATTGATGTGGTGCATTAGCACTTGTTTTCGTAAAGAGCGTACCGTTGATACAGTACTTGCATCGCAATTAAAACCTGCGGGTGGATGAACGAGAAAATTGAACACATTATCCAAGCTTTCTAACGCGTCCTTTATGGAAACAGTCTCTATCTCTTCCTCGCCATCACTCTCTGTATCTTTAGACATCGATTGAACAGAACTGACAATTTCTTCGTCCGGCAAGCTCTCCCTGAGAAGGTTTGGGCTTACTAGAGAGTTTAACACAAACATCCTTTTTTTGTGCAAAGGTCAAA
>CAJVPJ010000079.1:0-48265 GCA_910592205.1 Paraglomus occultum
ACAGTGATCAATATAACGAATGAAAAGTGAAAATTGACTTGTTGCTTTTGTAACACCCAATAGTTATTCTAGCGTATGTACGGTCCAAACTAGCCATTTAACATATGATTCCTGTGCCTTGGGAGTACAACTCTTTCCCGCGTGTTTGTCCCTGCATATCCCCTTCTCATATGCACCACATCTATTTCATACCTTGACGTGTCAACATAATCTTAACCCACATATCTCTACTAATTTTGACATAAAATTTGTCACATCTTATTGCGGTCAGTCAACTATACGTCTCTCTGAAATATTGAATTTCCAGTGAAAGTGCAGCAGAACTTGATAAAAAGTAAATTGGTACCCATCGTTTTAATTAATTTTAACTTTGTTGATTTGTAATTGTTGCAAGTGAAATATAACCCACTTAAGAAAGCGGGGTAAGACAACTCTGTAACACTCGGCAAGTTGACCCCCCTGAAATCTTTCTGTTCACTTTAATCGGTTTTGTTAGGCATGTTCCATTTCTCAAGTCAATTGCTGTTCCGATATTAAATGTGACCCATTCTGTCTCGGAATTGTCATATTAAAATAAAAACTTGTCACCAATTTACGCGATAACGTCGAAAAGCTGTGACAGTTTGACCTGTTCTCAAATCCCAGAGTCCGTCGTAACATTAATATTAATGTTAATAAACAAATTTATTTATTATGATTGTAGGACAAGATAACGATAATAATAAAGGTGATACGAGCGTTGAGAGAAACACAACAAATGATGGAGAACGGAAAATAGCCGATAAGAAAACACATCAGTGTTACTAAAATCAGATAAGCCAATCCTGGCTAATGTAGGAGAACGGCAACAATGATAATATTATTAATATTGACATTAAACAGTCAAGGGGGTTAGTCTCGTCCTTGATATAGTAGACAGAAAGAGACCTATATTTGGAGAAGCGATTCCTTGGAAGAGATAATATTAGCCGTGCGGATTCCTCTTTTCCCCCCATCGGCCCGAAATGTCTACCCCCCTATATGAACCCGGTTTATATATGATTTACAGGAAAGTCTTAGTAAGAAATAGATAAACCAACTCAGAGCCTTGCTAGTACTAACCCATCTTGGCCATCAGGTCAAAACAAGCCCCCCGCTTTGACGAATGATTATTGGCAGCTATAAACTTTGAGTCATAACACTTTGCGTAAAAGTGAATGTACGCTCGAAGTTTTGCCGGACATTAAAAGTTCAGCTGTTGCTCCAAGCCTTTGATAATTGACCGAGCCCTATGTCATGCAATGCCAAGCAACGCGATAAATCCTGTGCAAAAAATGAGAACTTCACTCATAGTCCTTATCGGCTTCTCATTCAACCTAATGTTTGATCCTCAGAACAGGAGAACTACTTGGAAAAGAAAAGTAATCTCTGAAGAGCAGAGAGATGCATTTCCGTTGTGTCCTCTCGATCCTTATTATGCCCACGAAACAAAGACCACCAAAGTGGGGGTATTTCATACATATAGTATATATTTATAATAAGAAAAACATAGTCGAAGGCAATCTGTACAAATCGAAGAAATAAAGTTTATACGCCCATAGACTATTGATATTCTATTTGCGCTATGTATCGTATGTATTTGTCAAGCCACATTATTATGAATAGTGACCCGAACGCAAAATATGTATTTGGCTACCAGTACTATAATACAAACATTTACTGTCCGGGATATGGTGGTAACTCCTCATCATGAAATATTGCCGCAGATGAATATACTGGCGGTTCAGGCAAATTACTAATGTTCCAAGTTTCAGATACGACTGCCAATGTCAATCTCTCCGCCTCTAACTTCTTTTTCTTTGCCGCTGAAACACTCTCAGTGATCATAGTATAATAGTCTTCTAACGTTTGCTTGGCTTTCAGATCTCTTTTATCGAATTCGACTGTGATAATCACCGTTCTTGTATCGCTCAGTTGTAGAGTCAAACAAAACATATTGCGATTAAATCTCCCAGCGCCACTTGCTGTTTTTACTGATGAGACAATATCCGTGAGTAACAGATAGAATGTCTCGAATCCATCTGAACTAGCGTCAGATGCGACGAATATCATCCGTTTGTCAGTGATGTATATTGTCCCTCTGGCAGAGTGGCGGATCCGAGGAACTCTTGTTTCGACAGTGAATGAAACTGACGAGTGACGGTAGAAAAATCCTTCACCACTGACGGGAGTAGGGATCTTGAGGTCTCTTGAAATGACAATAGGTAGCGAGTTTATGTACATCGTTGGCAAGAATTCAGTTTGTTGGAATTCGAGAGCTTTCACCGTCTGTCGTGCTTAGGAAACGTAAATAATATCTTAAAAAAGGAAAAAGACCGAGACAAAGCCTATGCTGGTGAAGAATAACGAACGTAACAGGATTTGCGGTGGAGTAGTAAAGACAAGTGCTTTGCATGTTATTTATAGATCACGTCATTTAATAAAACCCATACAGGTGTAGAAAAACTACCACCCCTTGATTCCCATTTAGGTTAATTGAAATTTCCAATAAGGCGAATCATAATCACATTTTTCCGAAATTCAAGCAGAATTTTTATTTCTTGAACCCCATCCCTTAAACCCAACTCACCCCTATGTTCCTTTTTGCAGGGACCCGTAAGTCTTGGATCATTTTTTGCAGGAGGCCCGTAAGTCTTGGACTATATGCAGTACGTAGTTTCACAACAGTGAACGAGAATGTTGTAGTAATATCGTATATCAGCATAAACAAATCACCCGCCGTTTTGATTATTAATCCAACAAAATAAGATCTAAGATTTGCTGATGAATTTCTTTATCATGTATATATGATTATTAATGGCAAACCGGGTACTAAACTGATTAAATCAAGCCACATTTTTTAATATAGAATTGGGCAACAAAATTATATTTTATATCGTTTCGAATCGGTAATGCAGTTTCATATCTGACGCATTATTACTATCGTTACATCATATCAATTCTGATAATCGATGTAAATATTAAATATTTTGATTCATTTATTGAGAACTGAATTTGGAAATCTTAATTTATTATTATCAGTAAATTTTGTCGATCTGGATCAGAGGACTGTTCTATCACTCGGAGTTGCGTCATGTGATTATGACTAAATACCTAATCTAATCTAATCGAATCGAATCGAGATCCACACCCGTTCTGAGAATCCAAACTTATGATCCTCGGTAATAATAATGCCTGTATGCCGAATAGAATATTAATTCACATTTTCTAAAACTCATACTAATATGGATTTTTTTCTTTATTATCGTTATACAATGCATGAGTTTTTAACTAATAAGCAAAAGCTATGCTGATCATTTGTCTATGTATAGTACTCGCTTATCATGGTATGATCCGATGCAAGATATAGTTACCGCATCATCTAAGTTGTGTGCAACTCTAATAACACCAACTTTTTTGCAGGATGACCATACTGACGTAGTTCATGACCCGGGCATGCCTAACTAACAATGTAAACATTCTTTTGAATTACATACTGTCGATCAAAAATTGCAATTGTTTGTCTAGTTTAGCTTGGCCTTTAAAATTGCACTTTTGGCTTAAAATACTGCATTCATTTCAGACTTGAAACCTTCAAAGTATTAAAGTTCTAAAATGTAACAGTTTGAAAAATTCTCTAAAGCAATTAAAATTAATATTATGAAGATCTTGAAATTCGACACGACCGAAAATGCAACGCTTGTCGTTAATAAGGACTCATCAAAACGTATTAACTAGTATTTCGTCGCCAATGCGAGTAGTCAATGTCAAGTTATTTTATTTAATATCTTTATTGTGGTAAAATTAGAATTTAGACAAGAACAATTACGTGTTACTGAGAGAGACGGTTAACAAATTCTCATTATATGAGAAAGATCTTAACTCAGGCAAATAAATAAATTGACTTATAATATAACCCACTGAAATGGTTAAAGTTACGTTTTAAACTACTTTGGAAAAAATTGCGCCAATTATTTGCCACTGGAAGGCACATACGTATCTGATAAAACAAAGGAATTGCAAAAGTTTTGTGAAGAAAAGTATTCCATTGTCCCAATTTTTTACCGTCGAATAAGTGCAAGAGCAGTTACAAAAATGCGATATAATTATTCCCATCTCAACGCAAAATTTAATAGATATAATGATAATGTTATGGCAAAGGTCTTTGCATTAACTTTATAAACCAAATATATCACAGCCAGGTCTTGATATTGTACCAACTTCAAAGATTATACCGAGAAATTTTACTATAAAACGAACATTCAATTTTGTAATAGATAATAATAATTTAAGCAATAGAAAAAAATAAAATAAAATAATATCTAACTAGTAAACTACTCAGCGAAGAAAATGTGCAGAGAATGTCGATAAAGTAGAACTCGGAATTTTTACTTGGCCAAGGGCCACCCGAATCCGCAACTTACGCGGGGAAAACCCACTGTGACTCTACACTGAATACCTTTTACCAACGAAAAACTAAAACGTCGAAGCAATTTATAAGCAGGTCACAAAAAAAGGGGGAAAAGAAGTTAATAACAGCAAGAATATGTAATGTTTGATTTCACCGAAATGACCAACATATAGGAGTACTCATTAAGGGCTTCGTATTCGAGTACTTCTTTCCATGCAATTGTTTATTGATATGCAAACACACTGTACATAACTTTGTTTAAGAGAGTAATAGCAAAACGTGTACTGAATATGCCTGATTGTGTTACCTACTTTTGGTAATTGATATTCGAACTGCTAAAATAAATAAATAGCCTCCCAGTAACCTAGTTATCGTGCCTAAGTACGACTCATCATAGACAATCGCGTGCTCAATAACGAATTACGTACAATACGTAACGAGACTAATCGTTATACTGACAGCAATTATTCAAAAGCGAAAGCAGTCATCAACGCGCTAACTACCTCCAGTAGCATCATCAACAAACACAACTATCTAATTAGAATTACCATCATATTTGAGAATAGTAATCAGGTTCAGCGTAAGTCGACTATACATATTGAGACTTTTTGCGTCCACGCATTGCAAACATTGACCATCATGAACGTCCTGCCGTCTGCCAACGTTCTTATCAGACTTTGAACTATCAAAACAATCGCGGTAGGAAGAGCACATAAATCTACAGACTCTATTGTTTTTCGGGTGCACGGACAAATAAAGGCCGGCCACTCCCAATAAATTTACTGATTTTGTGGTTATGCTAATTCGATGTTTTTGCGTTAAGGTTTGAGCTTGCACGATGAAACAATTTTCTCCTTCTAACGGTGTAAGGAGTTGAATTAAATCTTCTTTATACTGCTGTAGTAAAAAAACTTTTCAAGTTTTGGTATGATTAATAATTAGGATCACTGGGGATCCATCTACTCGGAAATATTATTTATTATCGTACCAATAAGATGCGGAACACAAATCAGGGGAATATACCGAATTAATCGTAATAAATCACTCATACCGCGATAAATTCTAATTCCCAGAACGTGTCTGGAGAAATCGCTTTATCACAATTTTATCACAGGTTTTGAAAACGATACCTCGCGGCTTTCCAGAATAAACCAAGTAAACTGAGAAAGGTGAAAAGTTGGAATGACGATATTAATCAAGGTTTGCAATTGCCGATATCAATATCGATTTGTAGTAACAATAAATTTATTTATTGCTTCAACAAATATTAGTTGTAATCTTAAATTAATAAACAAAACAAATCGTCTTTACTATCAATGTTGTTAAAATTTACAGTAACAGAGTCGTGTTTGTAAACTTAATCCGTATAGAGAAACAATTATTGCAAAAGTTTTTCGAATATAGTTATGTCACAATAACAGACACGTGATTTAGGATCACGCTGCTTATTTATATAACGCGCGTAACGTCATCCAAAATAACTTTCAAAAATTTTGCACTATACTAATACTGACGCATATATAGTACTTCCTGAACGTTGACGACCCAAATTTGCTGAACTTCGGGAGCCCGGATATATACCCCTTTTCCGTTTTCTCACTCAACACGACGTGAAATTTATCACTTTTGCGATAATGTTTTTGCCTACTACAAGAAGAAGAGACCAACATGGTAGAAATTAGCAAATCTATAACGTTGTAGGCAAACCGTTCTCGATTCAAAATGTTTTGAAGATAATACAGCGTGGGTGCTTTAAGGAATTCTGAAGACAACTGGAACGTAAGAAATTATAACAATTAATAGTTTGTTTGTTATTAGATTTTGACTTGCAAGAGATAGAGACAGACCGCGGTGTATGTATCTGAAAGCAAGAATAAATTACGAGTTACTCGGACCTAAACCACTCCATTGCATTCCATTATTGAATTTTGAAATTTTATACTTGCTATTACTACTGGCTTTTTGTTGAAAAAATGTTTTTTGTCAAGTTAGCGCGAAGGTCACTGGCAAACAGAAGGCACATTTCAAGGCTAACTTTGTAAATTCTGTGTATTTGTTAGATCTTTTTATGAGTAATGAGACAATTGAAAACAATAACAAGAATAAAATTATTCTTCAGCCTCCTAAAGCAGAGTCTTTTTGTTGAAAATGCCCTTGTTGGAGATAATGTGGCCATTATAAGTTTGATTCTTAAAAGAAAGGCATAAACCAAATAGATAAAAAAAGCAAAGTTTTCTAGAACCACTATTTTAGACATTAACTACCCTGCATTATCAAATCTGCGCATGCCCATGACCTACAGAAATATTAGAAAAATCTACCAAAAAACTACAAAAGTGACGATGACGTAATGTTCTAAAATTTCTCATTTTTAATTTTATTTTGTCTTATATTTTTATTTATTTTTTTTTGTGTTCTAGCTTGGTACAATCATCCATTTTTAATTTTGCTGGTGGAAGTAAATATCATTATCATGTATGGTTTGGCTATCGGAAGTGATGAAGGAACTGATATTATAGAAAACATAACAAACACAATAAAGCAATTGAAATCATTTTGATAAATGCTCAATTGAGATTGCTGAAATAATTGAACAGGTAAAACAATGAACACCATTTATTTTATGCAAAATTGTTTTACACACATACACTCATTTACAAATAATTTAAGCAGCTACATTTTTGTGGCACTCATTAATATAATATTAAACCGGTTTTGGACTTTGAAATATGCACACCTGTCTTCCAATTCCTCTAACAGAACCTATGTTTGACAGTGATAATAAATTGGGGTGGTTATGGAGTTCCAATTATGTTGATACGTTTACAGCTCCGGACGATCGCCTGCACGATCCTAGAAACACAATTAACTCACGAGTAAAAGTTCTTAAAAAATTTTTTCTGTCATTAAGACGTAGTGGATTACCTACTTTTGTTTTTGTGGATAAAGATACTGGCCAAACAGCAGGAGGCCTGGTCCTGGACAGCCAATATTCAACTTTGCTTATGGCATGTCAAATGTGCAATTGATCGTAAACGACAAAATAAAAAGTATAAGTCAAGTCAGTATACAGTACGAAAAGCAAAAAAAGCCAATGAACAATTTTATTTTATTGATGCATCCTGGACAACGAGGGTATTCCGTGCCCACAAGATAAAAGAAAAGAAGTATTAAATATGTTAAAACACTTCATCCGCTTATACCAATCAGCAGAGAAATCTTTCTTACTTCAATGGAATTTATTACCAGAGTGTCGAAGAAATGTATAGTTTTTGTAGAGGAAACAATTGTGGGCATATCTCTGGATTAATTGGTATAATAAGTCAGATTGGAATCTCTTGCCAGGGCTTCTTATCCAAAAGCAATACTAATACCATTAGCAAGAACAACAATACTTGGAGAATCACACTGGCGTGTTCTAAAATATAATTACAAGTATAACTGTAATCGTCATCGCCTAGACCGCCTAACACAAATCCTAACAAGAGAATTAATTCCTGATCAAATAAGCAGCTGGAAAAAATTGGACAATTATCGAGCTTTCCCTTTCTGATGGGAAGCATTATAAAAATAGATGGAAAATAGCATTAGATAAGAATATTGGCTCAGAAGACAACTATTTAACAGATACCAGTAATTGGATTTGCTCATGCCCTGCATTTATTAGTAACACTTTCTTAGTGTGTAAACATCTGCAGAGACAGAAATTCATCACTATTTCCTCAATATGCGACAACAACACGAAGACATAATTGTCCACTTATCTAGTTTGGTGAAGCTCGTGCAAGCATTGATCCGGTAAACAATCCTGGAATGACATGAAATTTCCATAGATGAGTCAGAGATTCAATGAACATAGACCGTAATATTGAAACAAGTCTTCATGATCGTAATCTATTAATTAAATCTAAAAAAATTGAACTTGCTGAGGACAAAAAAAATTTTGAGTCGTTATTGAAAATCGTTTCTCCAAAACGATCGGTTTATCATAGATATAAGCGACTAAGACAAGTCTTAATAAACGAAACGCAGGCGTGTGAAGAGGCTTTGAGCTAGAACGCAACAGCGAACGTAGAACTCACCACACAACTCAAGACTTGCTTTTTACTTAAATTAAATAGATATTAAACGTTTTATAAAACTATAGTAATAGTAATATTAATAGTTGTTTATAATAATAACAACGCGAACAATCAATAATAATAAAGTATTTGGATGATTTTGCCGCGACCCAATCATACTGCAGTCTTAATCATGTGACTATCCTTTTTTTCGCCATCACTGACTCATTATTATCCGGAAACAGCTTAAACTGGGCTTTAGCGAGCACCTCATTGTGAATAAAAGTTCCTCATGATACTCATTATTATCTGGAGTGACCATTCGTAAAGTTATGTAATTCCTATAAAAAAAGGCGATAGATCAGGAAACCGAGTCTACAATATACAAACTTTAATATTTTTGTGGCGATTATTGATAAGCCCTGTATGCTAAAAATTTTCAATTGTTACTTAACTATTTCAAATACAAAAAAAAAATCAACAAATGTTATGACGGAAACATTCAGTGTTGCCAACAAAAATGAAGTTTTAAATATACATAGTAATAGGGAAACTCGATAAGTCGGATTTGGCTTAACTCGGATAAAAATTTTCGGCCTCTTTTTTGAATAGTTAAAAAAATGTCATTATTTTTTATTTATCGTAGTATATTATGCTGATTACAACCATAAATCTAATCAATTTCGTATTCATATGTATTATTATCGAATAGACTTTATTCGTCAATGTTTACTTTGACTCGCGGTAGGTGGTTGTCGAGACGGTTGAGGGGATGGTTCGGGAGTGATAATGTTGAAAGTTATTGCCCAACCAAACTTCGTTGACAGGCCGATTATGCCACTCGTTATCGTACCCATAAGTATTACAGCTTTGAATATCGCTCTGTTTATGTTACTATTGATTTTCTCGTCTACGGTTTTAAAGTTTGCGTTCATTTCCACCCGCATGCCGTCAACATTTGCGTTTACGGTTTTAAATTTTGCATTCATTTCCTCTCGCATGCTGCTCATTTTATTCCGTAAGCTGTCAACTTTTACGTTCACCTCCTTCCGTATGCTGTCAACATTTGCGTTTACGGTGTCAACTTTTACGTTTATTTCGTTCCGCATGCTGTTCATTTTGTTCCGCACGCTGTTTATTTGAGTTTCCACGTTCTTCAACTCGAGTTTTGCAAATTTGTATCTGTTTGTACCGTTACGCGTTACCAAATCCCTGTTTTCGTAAGAGCGAGCACTGGCGCCGTTATGAAACAGTCGGAAAGTGTGTCGAACATATTTATGCATGGTGTTGTTCTTTTTATGTGAGGAAGGATTTTTATGATTTGTTGAAGAAGGTAAAGCCAATAGTGGTAATAAAAATAAATTGTTATCGTTAACGAAGTAGACAGAGAGCAGAGCCTTTGGGAGCTTTTATATACTTTTCTAGTTACATGTAATTAATAATTAAATCCTTGATATATTTTCAATTGATTGCTTTGTTGACAGATATTGCATGAGACAAAAGCTCCTACTGTAGGAGATACAGTGTGACACGAAATTATTGATAATGAAAAAAAGGGTTATTGCCAGCCAACGACTGTACCAATCATTATTATTAATATCTCGTTTGATAGCTTAAAAAAAGTACATTTATTTAAATAGTTTCAATATGGAATTCGTTCCCCATTTGTTTCTATGACAAGCCTACATCTATCTCTCATCGAATTAACTAATTTAATTAACATACTGACCGATCGTCCTGGATGCGCATGCTGTGATAATTGATGGTCGACCAGCACCCTTCTTGTGCTTTACGGTACCAGTTTTTTTTTCAACTTTCGAAGGTTGTAATAGATAGTTGGGATGAAAATCATGGTGAGAGTATGTATTTCTTTTGCAGAACGTACACCTTGATTCCAATGATGTAATACGGTTTGGCGTTGTGTCTCAAGGTCGGTTGCAGTCATTTTGGATTAAAAATTTACGGAAGTAAAAAAGTTAAAGAAGGAATAAAAGGGAATTTAATGTTTACCGCGAATCAATACTTTGTTTTTATTTTTTATATGACGCGTTTTGGTTCCAAATTGGTTGAGATATTCGCGTTTGAATCGCGTTAAATTTATTATCAATAATTTCGTGTCACACTGTATATCCAATTATTTTACTTATACTATGCGATTGCTTTTCTCCGATTCTTTGGGATTAAAAAAGGAGGTGATAACGTAAGTGATTGGCTTATCACCGATCAATGTTTATTGTCATTTGGCGTCATACAGAAACGCTTGGAAGGTATACGTCAAGCATGACATAGTGATTCGCAGTCCAAGGTCGCCTGACTTTGGTAACGCAAACTGTTCGTTAAAGCGGATTTTACTTCCATAACAAATATGCAACTACAAAAATAATTCGTATAGTGGCCGTAACTGCGGAAAGTTATTAAATCATGTTCCAGAAATAGTAGTAACGCCAACTGACAATGGATCAAATTTTTCGTCATTAAATTTCTTCTATTGACAACCGAGATCGGATAATAAGCCAATCACCTACAGGAGCACGGCGAAGGGTGATACAGAAAACGATACAGCATAAACATTTTATAGTCTAATAATGAAAAGCAGGCGAATGGCATCTTCCGTAAAAAATGAGGCATAATAACTTATTGAGGAGGGATAAAACTTTCTGCAAAAAATTATCTCTTCATGAGAGCCAGCGTGGGAAACGATATCGCACTCTTTGTTTTTCTGCACATGTCAAACACGTCAAAGACATTAATCACGAGGTATCGAATCACATCGTAAAATGATTGGATATGTTTAATATTGCGCACCTCCTAGGATGCTTGGTTCTGTCATCGTCATGCAGTATCTGCAGCATTGTTACTAGCAACCAATTGAAAATATGTCAAGAGTTTAATTATTGTGGCGCCTTAAAAGCAGATGACAATTGATAAATTATGCATGTTATAGAATAAGGTTGTCGTATAAGTAATACGAATAAAGTTAATTGACAACAAGCCATTTACAAACCCATTATTGTTACCCTCCTTGTTACTATTTCTGAGACAATAGCTGCTCAAAAACAAAGGCCTGGACAAATATATATCCTAACACTAATATCACGAGGAACTTTTATTCACAGATTTTCGCATGACAAAAGTCTCACCTCCTTACGACTATCTTTGATCATTCTGTCTATCAGTCCAATCAGCCATAATTTTCCTTAGCGATATTATTTTTAGCACTTTAAATTATTCGAAATTTTTCATTTTCATAATATTCCCTGCAATCAAAAGAGTTTCCGTATAGACAGTAAATAGAGTCGAGCTTACCGTTAATTTCGTAGAAACTTTGACAACAGAGTCGTTTACCGTATACTACTGTGGATAAGCACCCACCCTTAACAATAGCGAGGGGTGTCAACTCTCATTGGCATTATTAAAACGATCAACAAATAATTACACTAGGAAACGGGAACCGTTATGAGTCCGGAGCGAAAATTCAAAGTAGCAATTTTAATGAGATGCGTTCATCATCAATCACACGAGATCATGTGCCGGACAGAGAAATTCACGTGATCGACAATTTTTCACGATATAGTCCTTCGCCGGACAATCACAACAACGGGGGCTTACAACAGTAATTGTCGTAAAATAAAAAATTTTTTTATTTGTATACTTACGAACTGTGGGTAGGGAGGTATGTCATGCGGACTCCTTACAACAAAAACATCCTCCTCACGACATCCTCCACACCACTAATCATCACACGACACTCATGACACACAACACTCATATCAACGCGACGCGACACTCATATCACACAACGCACGACGCTCACTTTGTAAGGCACGCTCATAGTAGTAAAGAAGTCACCTCCGGCAACTGCTCAAGGGTAACAGCTTTTCAGTTGTCCGGACTCAGAACAATAGCATGACTCCATATCACACAACGCACGTAAAAGCACTGGCGTAGCACTATAACGAATGAATCGGACAGACTCAATAATTTAATTTGCCGTGCGAATCGACGAAATTCTAATGCAATTCCGAGACCACCACATACAAATATTCTCACCGACTCACTGATAATGGGCCGTTTCGAGCTCGAGAGTACTAAAACGGGGGAATAAGGATGTGCGACACTCACTAAATCAGGCAAA
Source organism: Paraglomus occultum (assembly GCA_910592205.1). Lineage (NCBI taxonomy): Eukaryota > Fungi > Glomeromycota > Glomeromycetes > Paraglomerales > Paraglomeraceae > Paraglomus > Paraglomus occultum. The sequence continues at coordinate 12,626 of CAJVPJ010000079.1, forward strand.
TTCAAAATCCTGAAGTCAGAACTTTATCTTCCACCAAAACGCGCATTTACAACCGATGGATGCCGGTATTATCCATAGTTTTAAAGCAAATTATAAACGTCTGTTCTGTCATTACTTAGTTCGACAAGTGATGAAGAAGCTGGTGCTCGTGATGACACGGTATTATTATCAAGCAAACGCAGTAAGCGAAGAAATTGGATGGAAGTGGCGGTCGAATGGTCGATCGATAAGGAGAAAGAAGTGGAGGAGGGAGTAGTAGTAGGGGTAGAAATAGACGAGAATTCAGTAGCCGGGAGGTATAAGAGAGCTGGGGGGAAATAATAAATAATATATTGATAAAGATGATTATGTACACGCACCTATTATTATTATTACTAGCGAGGCCCTGTTTCTTTGGAACAGATAATTTATACGGTCAATACGGAAGATGAAGACGATAGCAATGAGTCTCAAGAGTTATGTTTAGTAAAATAGCAATCTGACAGTTAATTATATCAAAAGACAATTGGCGCATGTATTGTAAATATCTGAACCTGCTCAGTCTCAAGGAACTCGTTTTTACAAAATATCGAAATCATAATAAATATCTGAACCTGCTCAGTCTCAAGAAACTCATTTTACAAAATAACGAAATCGTAATAATCATCTGATTTAAAACTGGTTGAACGTTCAGCTCTTTAGAGTCTTGCTGTTGCTGCAGAATGAACGAATGTTTTCTTAACCGTTTGATCATCATCATAACGATTCGAATAACAATGACATTCAATTTACACGCCTACATGATCTGTTAGGTCACTCGAATACCCTTGTTGAATTTCTTTATTATTATTATTATTATTATTATTACATAGATATTCAATAAACGTCACAGCAAAACTACTGGCATGCATTTAGATAGAATGGGACATACCTATGCAATGCAGAATGCTTATTATAGAAGGGTTGGTTGAATGCTGTATGGCATGACAATGCACTGCATGAAATTTTTGGTTTTTATGATCAACTGATGCACTCATTTCTTTCTTGACTTCAAATGTTTGCTTTATCAACCTTCAGGCGCCATTGCCTCTTGTATCCTCACGTTCCTCGCAATTTCTCTCTCTCCCGCTGTCTATCTTCTTGTTCACCTCGAACTCATACTTGTGGAGAACTCGGGTTAACTCATGTAGGATCACGTGTTGTTCTCAATGGATGGATTCAAGCTGTCAGGTATATGTGGATAATGTCTATTCGTTCGATCTAACCTCCATTAACTTTTGTGATGTGTATTGATACAGGAAACTATCCCCAGAATTAGTATTTGTTCCGATTCGTGATTCATATGGTACCACTCAATTAATATACAGAAATGGAACGAACGACTCGTCCATTTCATTGAAGAAAACTATTGATACATTGTCGAATGAGAGTGTGGTCTGTGTTGAGGGCATGGTTGTCGCCAGATCCGATGACATGGTTGATAAGGTGAAGTTGATAAAGTAATCGAATGCAACGTGAAGCAGGTTAATCATTCATATTAAGCTCGTGTTTACAATTATACGCTGTTAATAGCAAACATCGACAGGAGAGATTGAAGTTGAGATGGAGAAATTATGTGTATTAAACGAAGCCAAGAACTTGCCGTTTTATCCCTCAGAAAAGAAATTGGTTCGTTGTTTGACACTAGTTTGTTTAATAACAGAATCGTTTATTGCCATGTTTGGATACTCAATGTTGTTGCTATTGACTAAATAGCTTAAAGAGGATATCCGTTTACGTAATAGACACATTGATCTTCGGCAGCCTGTTCTACAACAGAACCTACGAAAAAGATCACACGCTGGGTGGATTATTCGAGATTTTTTAATTCAAAAGGGTCAGACGCGCGTTTCAAATGAACTTTTTGATGATTTATAAAATTCTCGTTCAATATTAAAAGCGTCTATTTAGGTTTTACGGAGGTTGAGACACCAATTCTTTTTAAGCACACATCAGAAGGCGCTCGAGAGTTCATTGTACCCACACAGAACGTTGGGATGTTCTATGCTCTAACACAAAGTCCTCAACAGGTAGTAGTCTATGAAAATTAGTAACAGAGTCATCCTAATAGAGTTTGTGTTTCAACTTTAATCATACGTCCTTTTCAGTACAAACAGCTGTTAATGGCGTCTGGAATAGATAGGTACTTCCAGATAGCAAAATGTTTCCGAGATGAAGGTTTACGTGCCGACAGACAGCCCGAATTTACCCAAGTAAGACAAAGAAGAAAAACTCTGCATTTGACGTCTTGATTGATACTAATCATGTTGGTTTATTAGATAGATCTAGAACTTTCATTTGCCTCGGCGAACGATATCAAAAAACTAGTCGAAGAATTGATTGGCAGAATTTGGAAACAGCTTCTTCATGCTGATGTGGATATATCAGAAGGATTCAAGACGATTTCATACAAAGATGCCATGACTCGGGTAATAACAACATGAAAAATGAATATCGAACAATCCTGGTATTTTGCCAATGAGGTGGTTTTTTCCCTTATCAATCAACCTTGGAATTCTTTTTCAGTACGGCACCGATAAACCAGATACAAGATACGGGATGAAGGTTGTATTGGCATCCTTATTTCGCCTTATACAGCGTTTTACCTTTGGGGTTTAACCACATTTTACTTAGATCTCGGATATTACATCCTACTTCCCAGACGCTCCGTGGAACTCTTCCAACACTATTGAATGCCTTGTAATAAAACGTGGTAGTTCTTTCACTGGGGGTGAAATCAAGTCGCTTCAAGCTGTTGCTGAATCCCAATCTGATGCGGGCAAGAATGAAAATAATATGGTCAGTATCAAGGAACAACAAACCAATGTATATGTTTGGAGCTTTCTTCTTTTTTTTTTCGGGTTTCCTTTTTTAACTCGTTTACGTTGTTAGTAGTACCTGGATTTCATCAAGGTCAATTCAGATAATATCACGTCATGGATGGCAAAAACATACGTTGGCAAGAAAATATCAAATGCCGAAGAGATTGCGAGAAGAATGTTGGGCGATGAGGATATTGAAGCTGGAGATTTAATTGTCTTGGGGATGAGAGATAGATTTATCTCGGTAAGCAAATGGTTTTAAACGAAAAATTAATTACCGGAAAAGTTAACATATACAAATTAGGGAGGATGGACACCGATGGGACGTGTGCGTTCACACGCAAGCTCTCTTTTGCAAAAGAAAGGTATACGATCAGTACAAATGTTGACTGTCCACATGAAACGTTAACAACCCGAGCGTTATGATTACCAATTAGGTCTCCTGTCGATACCTCAATCTCAATATGACTTCCTCTGGGTTGACTCGTTTCCCCTCTTTACCCGCGAGAAAGAGTCCAACGCTCTCAGATCTACCCATCATCCGTTCACAGCTCCATGCCCTAAAGACTTGGAACTGTTAAATTCTGATCCTGAAAAGGTAAGAATTTTCTAGACACTTGAATCTTTAGTCTGGAATGCGGTAAAACTGACTCTAAACGGGGGGGGTTTGCTAGGTCCATGGTCAACATTATGATTTGGTGATAAACGGCGTTGAAGTTGGAGGTGGATCAATTCGAATACATTCGCCAGAATTGCAAACGATGGTCTTGGAGAAGATATTAAACGTATGTTGATTGAACGGTTTGCAAGGCCCTACCTGGTTATTGAAATTGTCACCACACATTAATGGTTCTCTTTTGTAGTTGAACGTTGAAGAGAGAAATGCCTTCAAACACCTGATAGACGCTCTTGGACATGGATGCCCACCACATGGAGGTATCGCGCTAGGTAAAGTTATTGGCTAATTTCTTATGGCGGCTAATACTTGCATTATTATTAAACTTGTGTGTTGCATTATCTTCTCTGGGACAGGTTTTGACAGGCTGATGGCCATAATATGCGGTTCCAGTTCAATACGGGATGTAATAGCTTTTCCCAAGTCTTCATCCGGCAGCGATCTTCTTGTTTCTAGTCCGTCCACGATTTCCAAGTCGTATCTTGCAGAATACGGACTTGGACTAGCAAGTGATGACAATTAGAAGCGTCAACCTTGGAAAGAGACTTCGGACAACATTGTAGAACCTCTCAACAATGATGAATTCAAATTAAACAAATTCAAGTTTGTTTGTTAATAATTAATTATTTTATTTAATGGCAAATTTTTAGTATGGGACTATCGCCATTACAAAAACTGGTTCACTACTAACTACCTCTTGAGAATTTATCATCGTTATATATTTTTAATTGGATTAACGTCAAGACTGTTGGATAGCCATGGATCAATTCTCATTTCTCGTATCTCCTTGAGTACAGCAAAGAAATTCTGTTTATCGTTCATATCAGTGACACTCATATTCACGTCCTGTGAATGCAGTATTGTTGATGGTGCACCTACTCATACAGAAAGGCTATGCCCAACATTTTGCCTTCAAGTAAAAATAGCACGTTAATCACATGAGGACAATGCTAACACAACAAGTGAGAGAACTATACCAATACATTCTCAATAGAATTATTGGAATCACTAACATCCAGATGCCGTAGTGCTGGCGGATTTGCTGTTGTCGAGCAGGCGATGGATCTCTTTATTGGTTGTCTCGTATCGTGTATAATGTTTGTTGTAATGTGGGCGGTATTTCTTTCTTAACCGTTTCAGCACATCTATTAACTCTACTCTTGGCAACACATATCAAGCTGTTGGTTCTGGTTCTTGCCACAATTGAAAATATCAGTTGTGTGAACATCCTAGCACTTGCGAATGAAAAAAAAGACTTTTCAAATCGATATTAATAGGAATAATACTGTCGAGTAAAAAGGTCGCATCACTCTTGACCTGAGATTTAGCTATTTTCGAACGGGGGAGCTATAAAAATACAACGCCAGTTAGTGACCTTCAATTAAACAATTACCACCAGGATATCTGAGGAACAAGAGTCAAATACGCTTAATCGACAGAGGATCAGTGGTTCGCGTGTGTCTCTTTTCAGACTTCTTGATAATTATTTCCAAATAAGGGGAATTCGCTCTGTATTAATCTTGAGACTTGATTCTAGTGTTATTATCATTATGTGATCAGTATAAATCTTGGAGACAAAATTTGCCAACAAAAATTGACTAGAGCAGTTTCGTCTGTAACACGTTCGTCGGCAAAATCACAAAGAATTATGTATACGAGCTTATCGTCAATTATGTCTACAATCACGTTCTGTAAAACACTTATGTGAATAGAAACAGTTATATATTTAATCAGTTTTCCCGCCGAGCGGGAATGCTCTGTAAATCAATTTTTGCTATGATCGACTATACCTTAATTATAACAGCCTTTCCGAACAATTGGACTTTCTTTGTGGCGTAATAAGTGATGCTGCGTACTAGTACAGGAAGAGAAGAATAAACGTGAATACGCGAAACTTTCATTACAGTTCTGACTGAAGAAGTTAAGACATTCAGTAATTCTTTAATTCTTAATTATGGATGCGCTAAACAAAAGACGTCACTGTAACTATATATGTAGTACTCGTGGAGCCTTAAAAACACAATGCTTTATTGTAATAGACAAATATAAACAAATAGAAGTATCTGTTATTATGTTGGTCTGTTGGAAACTCATCTCTTATACGCAGTTATGGGCGATGGTTTCTTCAATAAAAGAAATTTTCTATTTGCAGATAAATTTAGAGTTTGATGTGCATTAATTAATATTGATTAAAATTTTATTGGACACACGAAAGCTCACGTTTTAAAATATGATTATAAGATTCTCGGATGCAAAAGCACGTCCAATTGACGATGGCAGTAGTAAGCAGTGCCAAGCAGGGGAAAAAAAAAAGAGATCTGGGAACTTTGCCAAAGAACATTCCTATCAAGGATTACTAAGGGAATGCGGTAAACCATAAAATGTAAGCCACAAGGCAATAGAGGGCAAACAACGAAAAGGGGAATGCATACTCGTAACACTGGCATCCTTATAAAATCTAACTTTGGCAATGCGATTGCAGTATCCATTGAACTACGCATTCGTCCCGGTCATACAGGACATAATGTAAAACCGAGTTCTTTGTCATTCCCACACCTATTGTCAAATCTCCAATTGTATTGTCTGACACACTGAACTGAAAAAAGATGACCCCGACCTAACCACAAAAAGAAGTTATGTTTGTGGGATAACAACCAACGCACGGAGAAGTGAGTTATGTACGATCTCCACGAGCAGATTTTTTTGAAAGGGATATATTTGTGTGATACATCAAAATTTGTCTGCCGTCACTCGTCTTTTCTCGTTTATACTTATCACAGCTTGCTGATCGGTGCATACCGTAAAAGTTAACACAAATACAATCATCAATACTATGACATCATTCTGCTTCTGGTGTAACAAATTTGAGAGCATATGTCCCGCTTTGGTCCTGCCGAATGACTGTGTCCGATTTTACGATTTGAGGGGGGGGGGGAGTAGAGGGGAGTAAAGTCCAAGTAAAATTAGAATTTCGTTCGGATGCAATTTCTTTTCCCGAAAGAACAATTCATCATTAATTAATTATCATATTTAATGTGACCTGTTTAAAATCGGATCGAAAATGTTGTGGAGGCATGTTTCGAAGGGATCGTCAAAATGTCCGCTATATTGAGAAACACATTTGTTTACGTCATTGTAATGGGTCACACGTTGCATGTGAGTATGCGCATTGCGCAATCATCAATGGATCACGTAATGCAGGAATTTGCCATTTGCGGTCAGTGATCCTGCATCCGTTCAAATAGAGTAACGATGTGATTAAATCTCTAGTTAAAAAGTTCAGTTAGGTGACGATCGAGAAATTTGTTATCCAAATTATGCGGATACGCAACAGTTATACATTTCAACGAGATTACAGACAAAATGCACCGTTTTGAAAGTTGTCCAGGGTATTGAAATAACTCGTGCTTTGTGAAATTGTTACAAGAGCATTCATATGAAGAGACGATTGGAATTTAAAATGTATTAACGATAATCTTTTGAATCAACTCGATCCTTGCTGAACCGTAACAGTTACATATCACTAACCTGGCATTCAAATAACAATCTTTTTGCCGATCTTTTTTATTTAAAAGTAAGTTGAACTTTTTAGCTATAACCGACAAGTGTAGCAATATTGTTCATTAAAGACCCTATACACATTAACGCATAAAGATAATTAATATTAGGGTTTAGATAAATTATCTAGTCTCGTTGTTTTTACCGAAAAATTTGGAAAAAGATTTTCAAATCAACAAATCTGCATTACTTTTCTTTCCTTGCTGTATGGAAAAGCTCGGAGGGTCTGTCTCAACACAGTTAATCGATTATGATTGTTTTGCTTTTATTGGGTTCATTCTCCAATCTTTCTCTCAAAAAGTTTAAACGAAATTGTCGTAGAAAACAGTTTAATTCATTGTATAAATATAAATAGTTCACTGCAACTAAACTAATAAATATTAGTCTACAAACAATCTTTGTATATTTTTATTGATAATGCTTCAACAAATACTTTATTGTTATATCATGGAAATTATATCCTTAAAAAGTGACATACTCGGTTTAACTATTAAGCATGTGACAAGTGAGAAACTTTTATTCATATTTTTGAGTCATTTGTATAATGTTTTTGCACTAGCTTTTTCTTTATTGCAAGGCAATGATAGAGCGAATATGAGGTTAGAGATGGAACGAATGATTAAAATCAGATTTAATGAATCTATGGATGTGTGATTATTATTATTATGTCTTGTTGTCCAAATTAAAAAGAAAGCCTTTTCAATAGTATAGTTGTCTTCTAGTTGATGATTATTCGCATCAAACGTGAGGTTAATGTAATCTACAAAAGACATTTTAAATTGTGCGGGTTATCTTTTATTCTACAGTTTTGTGATATTTATGCGTGACGATCTCAAAAAGTGACAAAATTTTTTTGTTAGGCCCCGCTATTCCACATTTAGACTAGATATTCCTGTTCAACAATAATAAATTGCGTTTCTCTACCTTGTATTCCTCCCCTCCTCGACGTCGTCGTTGCCATCAATAACAAAAGACAAAATTTTTTTTGTTTGTTTCATGACATTGGTTAATTAGCTATTATCCGTTTTATTACAGTAATTCTTTATTATTCCAGTATAACATCAAATGTACAAACTTTGTATTTGTATTCGTATGGTCAAAATATAAGAGATGGGACTTACCGGAGTGGAAGAGCGTATAATGACAGACGACCGACACGATTCAAATCTGGGAAGATTTGCAAATTCACTCAGCAATAATGTTAGTCAATACGAAGGACAGTCTTCGTCAGCGTATCAACGACAACAAGAACAAGGAATATGTAACTCAAAGACTGACAGCTTCATACGTTTTGGGTCTCATATAGTTCTGAAGCACAATGCCACCGGACAGCTCTTGTCAAGCCATCCCGTAAATTATAGAGCGGGTTCTAAACAGCAGGTTTGCACCGGGGGGTCGTATGGGTACAAGTTTGGAAAAGAGGGAATATCTTATAGTGCAAATTAGTTGTCAGATCCGGCACACGGTTATGCCATTTGACGAATGCCCGTTCTCTCGTTCAACGTTTTCGAATACACCTGCCTTGCGCCATGTGCACATCTTTTCAATCCATCAACCTCCTTCTATCTCTCTCTCCCTCTCTCCCTCCCTCTCTCTCTATCTCTATCCCTATCTCTCTACCTCTCTCTCATTCTTGTCTTTGCTATCCCACACAGGAAGTATTTGCTTGTTGTTGGCCTCCGGACGAGGGTCACTATTGGATCATTCTTCCCGCATTCGGAGAAAAACGAAAGGTTGCCGATGTAATTTCGTATAATACACCAGTACGCCTGCGACATAAAATAACGCGTCGAAATCTACATTCGCATTCCGATGTTGCATCACCAAAGACAAATCAACAAGAAGGTAGGACCAACAGTGCGAGTGGGTGCATCGATAGATTAGGTTTGCAGATGAGGGCGATAGTGTCTGCAGTAATGGTTTCGCTGTGACGTAATTTCCTATCACAAACTCTTTTTTTTTCTCTCTCTCACATTCTGGTTGGGGAGGTTCGATTGCCTTAATATCATTCCAATTACCAAATATTGCAATCTTCTTTGTTCTAGTGACCTGCTTCGGCGATGATCAAATCAGTGATATCAATGACAACTGGCTTGTTCAACGACATTCGTATACCAATAACTATGACAATTCTGGTTACTGGATGGTTAATGATGTTATCACCCTACGTCATATACAAACCGGAGCTACATTACACAGTCACAACATTACTTTGTATGATGACTTGCAAGAAGTGACATGTTTCGGACCTGGGCACGAAGACAATGACAAGGTAATTTATCAAATAAAGTGTATATACAAGCTTACTGGGCTGGGACCGCTGCACTTGACCTGGGAAGCTCATATAACGTTAGCACAGTTACACGATCTACCACATTAGCCCATTGATGTATTCGATCTATTTATAAGCAATAATTTACTTTGTCGTCATCTTGCTCATCCTTACTATTTCCTTCACAGTGGAGTGTCGAAATAGTTGACTTTCCTTAACACATAATTGGAAGTGGAATGTTAGAACGGCAAAAAAAAAATCCAATGTTATGCGACGCCTTGGGGTTGCGATCGCAAGTGTATGGCTATCACGTTCGACGATCCTTGCTAGGGGAACTCACTAGTATCCATAAAAAACGCAGGGGACCCGATAATTGATGCGGTGAGTGCACCTTGTAAACATTAATTGGTTATCGAAAAATATTAGAATAAAATAAATTTATGTTTCGAATAATTGTTTAATCAGGATACAATTTAGCAGATATTATTACCGCATATTATATTTATAACCGATCGCATTTTTCAGACCTCTTGAATAATAAATATATTCCTATGCTGTAACTTTATAATTTCTATTGACCATTTCAAAAATCTACAAGCAGAACATTTATATTGTAATTGTATAGTCAGAGTGGGTTTTAGAATAAAAGAAGGACGCTTATCGAACATGTATTTATTATTTGACTATAGGACCTTTATTCATGGCCTCACAATGTATTTTAAAGAATGTTGTAACACAGTAGAGACCTCAGCCCTATTTTTGTTTATACCCTGATCCATACTTGTAACACACATGTCATAATTTTCAGGTTAGGCCATAGTCACGTGTTAAAGTAAAATCTTGTCTAGCTGTTGTTCACATCTCTCTCGAATTTTATACTTGCGAGATTGTCTTGAGCTATAAAAATTGCGAGCATTTTTCTATGCAAAATCGCCGACTGTCCCACTTAATTTGCAACACTTTGCCATATCCCATCCGCGGCTATTCCGCCGAGAATCAATAAACCCACCCACTTGTTACTCCTGAATTTTTTCCCACAGTCAGCAATATCGTCAAAATTGGTAGTTTGCAGTTGCCATGTCAAATGAGAACCTGCTCCAACAACTGAAATCAGGTAAAATGGTAACCCCTGATTGTTCATGTATCCAGCAAAAGCGAGAAACGATAGCATTGAACCCGAGAAGCACGACAGATAGAGACGTGTTTTCTGACCAAAGAGTAATGCAGTTGATTTCATACCAATTTTCGAATCAAATAATTTGTCCTGTTGATATATACATTTAAACATACATACATATATTCAGTGATTGCAAGAAAAAGGCTTGTACCGCTTCAGTCGAGTTTTTTTTTTTACCTGGTGAGCGTAAATTGTATCAAATACCAGAGTCCAACACACTCCACTCGCATACAAAGGCAGTGTTACAGCCCAATTGCTGCTACCCAACATGGCCGGCCAGCCAAGCAGAGCTCCCCAATTAAAAGCCAATCCTACCAGTGAGAGGGGAGAAAGGATGGGTTTCCTTAGTAAAATCGTCTTGGTTAACGCGTCATTATTTTATGATAATGTCTGGAAATTTCCAATCTAATAAATTATAATGAAATGGCTGAAACGAATTTACCATTTTTGACAATTTTTATATGTTTTATATACTAACCCAGGAATAATTGAGGCCAGAACGTAACACGTTTCATATATGGATAAACTGTCACTAGCCCCAACGAACTAGCTCCGAGAAATATGCTATACCAATTTAATTGAGTCAGAACTGCCAATCCTGCAGATAGCTGTATTCCTAGGAATGACAATGCCTCGAACTGTGTTATCTCCCCTGATGCAAGAGGTCGTAATTGTGTTCTTTCTACAAGCTTGTCGATTCGTGAATCCCACATATCATTTATCGTACATCCTGCTCCCCTCATGACAAGTGCGCCAATGCCAAACAAGCCAAGCATTTGCAGTGACTGTGATATTGGGAGTTGGGCGTGATATGAAGCCATTGATATGCTCCATGCTAAAAACGGTTTGTAAAGTTGTTGAAAATTTTCAATCATAATATATAGTGTGATACTTTTTAGACGTAAAAAGTATTAACTGTGCTTACTGCATGGCAGATAGAGTAGCCATGTACCGATTGGCCTATCCAGCCTTGCCAACCGTGCATACGGAATTAAATGCTTTGGTAATAACCTATCGATCCATGGAGAAGCTTCTTTGTACCTATCATTATCTAATACAGGGGGAGTGACTGCAACAGGGGTTGTTCTCCCATCTTGTTTACTTGTTTGATGAGAGAATCTGATAATGCTCGTCTGGATCAATCTTCGTTCACGGTCCGTCATTCTGGGACCCAGACGTGGCAAAGAGACCGAAGACCATTTTGGTAGTATTGAAAGATCGGGGACATTTTTCCATGCGCGAAAATATAACATTCTAAATTGATTCGTTATGCAAAAAATCTTTAAGGGCAGATTAAATACTTTAAATGAACTAACGCCAATGTTTGATTCACGTGATTGTCCCTGAAAAAAACCTAATTTGTAATCTTAAACTTTCAGTGGTCGAAAAAATAGAGTGCATATTAAGGAATGTATACGTAATAGCAGTCTGTCTATTGTTGTAATCTCACATTTGTGTTGATAGGCGAGAAGCATTATGATGTCATTATTTAATCATACTCACTATACCAGTTTAGGCAACTCAGAGTTTACATCAAACTTGCGCTTTAAAGTTAGTATCAGATTAACTATAACTTATTTGCTATTCATTGATGCACTTATGGTCATGTTATAATATTGGTTCGGGTCTATTGGTGAGCGTCCCCATTAGCATATATAATCGATTGAGAAGAATGATAACGAGATGAGATAAGGTTAAGAGGAGGCCTTAAACAGTCAATTGGTCACAGCAAAAAACTGAAACCCCCTTGTTAAATACAATTGGTATCGTATCGAAAAAGTTTAATCGCCCAATTAATTAAGATGATATTAATCTTGCATGTCATTGGCGAACACGTCTATGATAGATTATAGTTTATTAGCACAAACAATTCGTACATGCGATAATCAGTACTGTAAGCGAACATGATTTGGCGGTCAGGCTTGTGCAGTCGCTCTTAAAGAAATGGAACTGAGTAACATTAACGATTCAAATTAGGGACATTATTTCAAGTGAGGGAGGGGCGATAGCACCCGTAACATATTGCTAGAGTATTGTTATATGTTGTTACACACGGAAAATAGTTTCGTCAAATCAATTGAAACAGATTAATAATCATAAACACCAGAAGACTCATAAAAGTAGTTATAGTACAAATTTATTGCATGCGGTTGGAAGACAAGTTGTCTAGTCTGGGATTGAGAGAGAGCATAATTACTATTATTAAGCAATTCACCATACCAGATGATGGCTCTGATGTTATCAATACATTAGCCTAATAAAAGTATTGTGGATTTTGAGAAAATTTGATGTAATTCGACATACAGCCAACCCTTTAAATGAAGTGCGATCAGTATTCCTCTAGTTTGGTCCCGAGCCTATAAATTATTAAATATTTACTCTCTGTAAATGCAAGTCATGTCTGACTTGACCATATGGTCCCATGCATAACGGTTGACTGTATGCAGTACGCAAAATCCAAAGCGTCAAACTTTATTCACAAAATATAATCACAAATGTGACAAATGTGACAAATGTGACAAATGAACTTGTTCGTCGGCTCACTTACTAAAGATGAAGAAATACATATTACAGTGACATGTAGAAGAAACAGAAGGCTAGACGCGATTTTATTACGCCAAGAATAAAGGTTTTAGCTAGATATGTACAAGCTAGCATGTATCATATAACACAAAGTGCCTGAGTGTAAATCGACCAATATGATTGAAAAAGCTTTCTTGTAACACCTGAGATTTATGAAGTCTTCGGCTACGCGTAATCTACTTGACAATTTAAACAGGTTTATGATACTCACGATATACATTCCTGTAAATTACTATTTAATCGTCGAGTAATACGTCGATTGTAATTTACGGGATTAGGCAAATTCGATGACAAGATCGAATTTACAAACCTTCGTCTCAGTATACACAAGTAGCAAGTAAAAATTAATAAGATTTGTCGCATCATTAAATATAAAGGGCTATGTTAAAAGGACGATTATAAGAAATATTTGTAGACATGCTAAAGATATTTCTGAAGGGAGTTAGCGCGGATGACTCTGCGCACTATATTGGGAATTGCTGTGAGGCGTACCGAATAACTATGCCGCAGAATTAGAGATTATTGTACCACCAAGGAGGAATACGTCACTGATATTAGTAGCAGAATTTTGTCCATATTAATATTACTGTTGTTGGTATTAGTATAAACAGCATTGACTATACAAATTTTATCACACTTTTTTCTTTAGACAATTCTTTTCAGTGCATGAATAAACAAAGTTATATATATATATTTAGCAGCCATTATTATTACCTATTCCTTATCATGCAGAAATCAGCACAAGAATTTATTTAACATGTTATGGTATATTGGGTATTTAGTACAATAGACAACAATACAAGCCAACATATTGAAGATATTTGAAGCTCATACTAATACCAATATTATAAAGTAGCCATATATCAATTTCATTATGTTACCTAGAATATTTTTGTGAGAATAGTATGTTCTGATGCCATACTGCAATATAAGCTGTGGTGAAAAAGAGGGCTTATTTATTATTTATCATCCACAGAAGCTAAAGTATAGAGTTGAAGGGAGCAAATCAACAGGATAAACTTCATCTCCCTGCAAAGATATGTTTGTTTAAACATTTGATAGTGACATCATTTTAATCTTCTGAGTAACAAACATGCCAGAAGTTTTCACATAATTCTTTGACAATCATGGAAGCAATCTATCAGAGCCCAGCAATTGAGTATGAGAGGTATTTTTTTCATAAATTTTAACTTCTTGAAATCGTGAGTAATGCTGATTCATCCTATCATCCTCATGCAAAAGCTCTACTCTCCGGTTCAGATCACCATCAATGTAATAATCCACAAATCAGGTGAACCAAAAACTGCACCAACCTCAGGGCTGACAGTGATTTTCTTTGGCACAGCTGTCATTGCAGTAAATATAAAATTCAAGCTGCCATGTTTCTCAACTAAGCTTCATTGAAATCATGTCCAGAGCCAAGTGAATTGTGAAGGACAGATGATCACAGGTGTTGAATGATGGGAAATAATAATTCTTCAACATCTCTTGACTATGATAGGTTCAAAGGTGCTGAATACAGAATCCCAGCCAGGATAATCTGCACCAATGGGGCAGCAATTGCAGACAACCAGCATTAGTATGGCTAACTGTGTGATAAAACCAGAGCATCTGAACTTCTTGGTGACAGACTCTGTGATATTAATATTAATATTATCATGTGTGGAGAGATAGAGAGTGAAGGTTGAAGATGAATCAATATGTTCAAGTGCTCTATTACTATGTAGGAACATGAAGTCATCTGACATCTCAAATTATCTAACCATATAAGTGCTTGTATATTCATAATCACTTTGAAATACTCAGAGCCAAATAATGAAGCATGGCAGAAGAACTGGAAAAATTATGTTGATGTTTGTCACATACAGTTGGAGGAATGGTTGTGAAGTTGGTCACCAGTTCATTAAACTCAGACTGGGGCAAGCACAAGTCATCCAATCCCAGTGCTTCATTAATACAACAGGTGTTGCAGTAGAGACATCAGGATGATCATCACACATACTAATACTCAGAAGGCATGCATACTTGGAAATCATGAAGTGAAACGCATTGTGCGTTGATATAAGCTCAAGATCGGTCACCTTTTGGTAAGTGGAAATGTAAACTCGCACAATCAACACATAAACTGAAGCCACAATGTATAACTTATTTGCAGCAAATACAAATTTTTTTCAGACGCGTCATCACGATGGCTAAGACATACTTCAACGTTCCAATTTCTGAGCGCTCCATTCAGAAACTACAGTCAATTAGCTTCATAACGATATAAACATTTTCATCGTTTGCTTACTAAATAACGCCAATACAGGTTTTCGCATACGTTTTACTAATTGAGGGAGTAGAACAATCTGCCATTGCAGATAGTCATCTTCAACAACCAAGACCAGAGTCTTATCCATATCCGTTATCTTTTGTAGACTCTAAATTACATTCAAATACCAGTGCTATTTTTTCTTGTAACTGATACATACAATGATTAGGCTGTCAAATTATAAAGAAATAAAGAGAGAATGCACGTCATTATAATTACGGTGCTCTTATTTTAATATTAAGTCCATTACTGTTATTACTGTTGCATCAAAGCTTATTATTATGCAGTTGTGATTATGTAGAAGCATTCGTGGTAAGCAGCATTGATTGAATGCGCATATGGACGCCACGCCCTCATAAACAATCACAGCTTTCGATCTTCTACTCCCCTAACTTTTGAAATAATATAATGTTAATACTTGTTCGACAAGGACGTTATCAGCATTAGAGCTTCTGTTCTCAGCAGCTAATACATAGGTCTACATGTATCAAATTGTTTCAGAGTACTACAGAACATCATCGAGATTAAGCGAACGTAACGTTTAGGCATCGTACTTACATATATTTGCCCAGTTGATCAAGCGAGTATTTTAGCACTGGTTGTAATAGTAAGATATCCAAGGGTTGCTCACGCGAATTTTGTCATTTGCAGATGAAAAACGTTCATGAAATGAATGATCCCTAATGATTTCGGCGGCTTATACTTTGATTCTGCGAGGCACAAAGCCACTAAGCGCACGGATACAAAAATTTTTCTTCAGAACAGGAAATCCAGTCTGCTTCAAGAAATGCAAATTCGATTAACAAGGCAATGATGTTATGATTATTATTGTCATCGTTTTTACATCTCGTCTCCACCAGTAGAGAATATCAGTTATGGCTTTTCAATTGCTTCAATCTTCGCCCCCCCCCCCCAGCACTGCCACGCACTTATATGGCTTAGTCCACGATGACAGTTACACAAAATTCCAATATGAAGGATTGAAGCAAAGGTACGCGATGAGGCTATGCCGAGAATAATGGAGCATTACCTGCTGGTAATTCATTGATTATGCAAAGCTATCGTTTTCTTTGCGTTTTTACTCACAATTATGTCTACACCAGGAAAAAAAGTTCCGAACCCGCAAGTAGCGGTCAACATACAAAAGGCAAGTAGTGACTTGTTAGATAAAACATCCACCCTCGAACGACGCGTTACCAGCGATTCGGTTAAATCGGCTTTAGGAATACTGCAAGAAATTGGAATAAAAGATGACATTGAAAATTTTATACGGCACGTTGACCCAGACACTCCCGCCGAACGAAATGCAGAAGCGCGAGAAATCACACTCCGAATATTCAAGTTGGACAGACTGTTGACCTTTCTGCTCTACTATACTTCACTAGCATTAAATTGCTTGA
Organism: Paraglomus occultum; assembly: GCA_910592205.1. NCBI lineage: Eukaryota > Fungi > Glomeromycota > Glomeromycetes > Paraglomerales > Paraglomeraceae > Paraglomus > Paraglomus occultum. The sequence goes on from CAJVPJ010000079.1 coordinate 29,443, forward strand.
CTCTGCTGGGTCCCTCAAAGTCATTCGGGGATTTCATGTATAATGTGTTCATTAAATCGTTTGACGTCACGGAATGGGATTTTCTAAAGTTTACGACCGTTGGAAAAATAAGCGGAGCTACATGTACCTTACAGGTTGGATTCTTTATTATTGCCAATGCCTTGGTGTTGGTGTATACTCGACTCCATCCTCGAGGCGAAGATGCATTGTACAAGGGATTAAGAGGGCCGATTTACTTTGGAGGTCCGTTGCAGATATTCCATCTGTTTGGCTCATCATTGAAATCCTACTACAAGGCGGTCAGAAAATCCGATGCACAGTTTGCCGACATTATCAATTTCATAAGCCAGACGCTAATCGTCGTTGTGACGGCGTTATCATCGCACAGTAAATACGAAGTGCTCGAAACTGAAGAAGGTCCGGAATCGAGTAGCTCTTTCTTCCGTCGCCAATTTCCAGTCGACAATTCGACCGTTGAGCCGACGGAAACTGAATTACAGAATCAAGCAATGATCGCTCAGTCTACCCTGGTTATATCTTCGGTGGCGATTATTATGCTTTCGTTGCTGAATATGCTTTCATGGCTTAGCAATATTTGGACCGTAGAGCAGGATGAAGTTATTGTGTATGCGCTGTTTAAGCTGATTACGAGAATCCTAGTCTGTTATCCGTGCTGTAAGGATAAATTTGTTGGTGATGGTCAGGATGCAAAGGACATAGAGAAAGAAAAGTTGATGGAGAAGGGGAAGAGTGTGATGAGGGGTAATATTTAGCAAAGAACATGTTAGCATCAAGCAAGTGAATATTCAAGTAGACATTACACCCACACTATTCTTGTATGGTATGTTTCGAATTCTGTAATTTATTGTGAATAAAGTTATTCTGTTGTATCTATTTTAGGATATCCCGCGCTAATTTCAATGCAACTTGCGCTTGTGACTAACGTTCAATCGAATTGGATACGCAATCTATCAGAGACAGCACTACGATTCAGTTAACCTGAAACAAACTTTTTTCGAATATTCCGGAAGAACTTCCAAAATTTTCATTACTAATCAAGATTTGGCGCGTCGGACGCTGTCCGCTATATTCTTTGTTGATAAAATATCCTTTATTTTATGCACTGATGGTTGTAACCGAGCACATGATTAAAGGTATTATTTTACAAATCGCCATATGTATAAATGCGGAATAGTCCAAAAAACGTTGCCTTATATTATAATTCATACATTTAATCTGTAAAAAAGAAGCAAGCTTCCGAGTTGCGTGATTAGTTGGTAAGAGACCTTCCATAATAATAATAACAACAATAACGACAACAATAAATAGCTGTCAAGTCCAATCGTTACGTTGATATGTGAATAGTAAACTGTATCACATAATATGTATTAATAGATCCATATGATTGTAGTCGAAAAAGACAATATAAATAACGATTATTATAGACTTTCTGGCATTTCGAACGAGACGAGTTCAGTAGAAAGCCAGGGTTTGACCACTAGTAATTTTATCGTCACATGGTTTGCACATATTAAATTCTAACTCGGGGCACAACCATTGTCCGGTTAATAATCCCCCCATAAAATATAAAAGGAATGTATACGTAATGTATATTTCGAATTATTGGTGCTTTCAGGAAAAACTCTAATGTACTATTTTTAACTAAGGGGCCTATACGGGCGTAACACCATTGTAGGCTTTTATTATTTCCAATTGCCATAATGGCAACGTATCGGTGGTACAGAGTCGCGAAGTTTCTATAATCCAATTAAAAAGTTTCAAGTATATTAAAAACAGCAGTATAGAAAGGTGAATTTCAATGTAGCGTTTGTTATGTGATGATTCGATACTTGATAAATTAAACACATCTCTATTTCACCATTACCGTCCTTTTCACTTCCCCTTTTCCTAAATGTCATCCCAAGAACCATATAGATCAAGTATTCCTGTAATACAACAATCCCCTTCCAGATCTCCTTCTCTCTTTTCTCCACTTTCATCGTCCCTTGAACCACTTGTACGACCTCTTCCGCGAACCTCTAGTCTACCTGTTTCATCATTACCTCAACAAATCCATCAGCTAACACTACCTTCAAATGCATTTGTGTGTTCAAAGAAATCATCCCGACACGACTCGTTTTCATCTACCAACGCTACGGATTACTCGTCCGACCGCAAAAGTTCAGTTGGCTCTTTGCAAAACGAATGTTTAGAAAAAGCCCATTCGCATCATTCATGTGAAAATCAATATGTCTATTTGCTACCACCGCCCGAGTACTCGAGTGAGAGTAAAGACCATGGTCATAGTGAAGATGGCGACAGAGCTGAGACGGTTCTGAGCTTGAATGATGTTGAAGAAGTCGAAAGAAAAATGGATGAATACGAAAAAATGGAAGCGCAAGTTCGAATGGGTATGTAAGCCGACTGATTTAGTATACGATCTCCCACATGCAGCCTGTATTTTACTAAAATTCATTAACAAAATGCTGTCGTCTCTCTCTCAGCTTTTGTAAGAAAAGTATATTCTCTTCTCTTTTCACAGCTGGCTGTGACGACTGCAATGTGTGTTTTATTCATGAATCATGATGCTACGAAAAACTTTGTCATACACAGGTAAAATTCATAAATATCTAATCCGAATTTTGTTTAATCCCGTGACCAATATTAACTTGAAAAAATAATTAATAAATAAATAAATAAATAACATTTATTTATTTATTTATTTATTTATTTATTTATTTATTTATCTTACTTAGCAATTACCTCTTCTTTGTTTCATGGTTTATTGCATTTGTCACACTTATTTTTCTGCTCTGGAAACGAAAAAGTCATCCATTGAACCTGTTGCTACATATTATATTTACATTAGCCATATCGTATGGCATTGCCACGATAGGTAAATATATTAAAAATTGGTTTGATTTATATAAGCAACTCCATCTTGTTAAAAAGACCCAACAATATGCTTACTCCTCCCCCAACCAGTTGCTACATATGAAGCGAAAATAGTCATTCAGACCTTTCTCATAACAATCGGCGTGTTTGCTTCTCTTGTGGTGTTTACTCTACAATCACGAATCAACTTTTCGTCCTGGGCGCCGTTTTTGTATGCTGGATTGTGGGTCATTATATTTTCCGGAATTATCGGATGGCTGCTTCCATTTGATCGTGCATACCACGTCGCCATTTCCGTGTTGTCTGCAGCCGTATTCTGTGGATATATCCTTTATGATACGTACATGTTATTTATCAAGCTCAGTCCTGAAGGTTAGTGTTACGTCATTGTTCGAGTGCATGTGGGTTTTTCTGGCATTTGCTGATTTTCTCGCATTAGAATACATTATTGCAGCAATCGATTTGTATCTCGACGTAATAAACCTTTTCATCGCATTACTCGTTCTCCTCGGTGGCATGGACACAAAATGAAAAAGCAATTCGTATCACGGTTCTACGTGCGGACGAAAAGTATGTATAAAATGACTGCCGTGGCGCTATTACGAATATAAGATCGGAATATCTCACTATTTTTTTTGTCAATATAGAACTCTGTTTTCTTTTTATTACACTAAAAAATGCAACGGAAAAAATAAAAGAGAAATTAGGGATGACATACTATAGTTTCTCATACAGCCGTGGATTTAGGCTTAATAAACAGGAGAATTTCGTTCACTAAATGCATGTTGTTTGGGCATGGAATAATGCCAATTGATTTCGCTCTTTTGATTTAATCCGTGTAGCGTTCGTGGACGCGATCTATCGAATGAAATTTGAAGTGACTCTAAAATTAATAACAGACTTGGAATTTACTTAATCGTGCTCCATCAAACCATGTTTATTAAACAGTAAACTACAAGAAATTTCATTTAATATATGCTTAAAATGAACTGTTTATGCTATCAATCGGCACTTTTTCTGCTGCTATCTCGATTATTTATTTTCCGCATCTCTCCATAAATTTTTGACTAGTTTACAATTCATTCTTTTGGTGACGTTAATTCTCTTTACATATTAATTTTCATCACGCCAACACAGTTCGACAACGTGTTGCTCAAACCTTGAAGAACCATGTGGCAAAAACGTTTATGCAAAGTTTGATTTTATTTCTGTAAAACGTCCGATGGCATACTACAATTGGTTTATTTTTATTAAACCATTACAAAAGTAATTCTATGTCCACAGTTTTCAAACCAAGTCCACTATTAGATGTCAGTCTTAATTATTTAAGAAATGGTTAGTTTACGAGTTTGACTTGTAAGCTTTCCTTTTTCCGACAATTTAAATGTTTGTTGGGCTGCAACTTCCGTTCTACGTTGTTTGCAACCAGTAGACACAGATAACAAAAAAATACATCGCGTTTCATACAGCCTTAATCCAAACAGTTTGTGTTGTACATCGATATGTTTACCTCACGCAAAGTCCCGTGTTATATAAACGGTTTGAATCATGTAAACAAATAATCACCTCGCCTTACCATTTCGGGTGTTAACCTAAAAAAACGTGCGCTCGGCGATGTCAATAATAATATTGGGAAAATCTGTACAACTTGGCAATCCGAGTGATGTAATCAATAAAACGTTGATTCCGAAAATTTCGTCATTCAAACATGCCGTTAGTTAGTAATCCAGCAATTGATAGCTTGGTTGAATCCTCCTTGGAGAATAAATACTCCAGAGTTGAATGGATTTCTTACGAGATCACTAACTCAAATTGACAACGTCTATTATGCTATCTTTGATGATGAGTATTGGCAAGATAACGCTGATATTCGTTGGAAACAATGAAGAATGTACACCAACACTTGTGAGTGAGTTTGCCAGAATATACTCACTTCCAACACACAAGTATAATAATGATGTCATTAACTTTAGAAGATATTCTAAATTGCTTGAGAAACGCAACGAATTCATAATTGAGTTTACCAACTGTGAAGGTAACTATTACATGGTTGCTGATAAACGCTTTTATCATTACTATTCTCTCTACGGATTCTGCGCTGCATGTGGAATACTCCGATGTAGCCCTGTGTGGTGCATTTGCGGTCATAAACAATTAGCTGATGGATGGACCAGCGACAATCACCAACTCGATGACTTTATTAAGAAATCTCAACTACAAACAAACTCACCAAACGACGCCTATTTGGAATGGATTTTATTTGATTGTATTCGTGAAAGGTTAGGATATGGCTTATACTTACATGGTCCACCTACTCATGCACACGTTGCATTGATTCCACTCAAGATAACGGACGAGACAAATGATTCATATTATGTCGAGGTAAACTATTTCCTTATGCGTCATGTTTATTGAATAGTTATTGACATATCATTTCCACTAGTTATGTGATAAGCATCCAGATATTCTTACCACGGATGCTTGGGTAACCATCGGATTTACATATGATACAAAGAAACAAAAGTATTGTCTGATAAAAGAATATTATGATAGGGAATTATGCCTGGCATGTACGGGTCAACTAACCCCAAGGATAAATGCATTCTGTTATAAATGTAAAGCACCACGACCTCCTGATTGGACTACTGGCAACAAGTCACTGGATTCGTTTATTATCGAGTCATGGAATAATACAACGAGCATAGATGATGGTATATAGAACGGATTGAATACTCTCTTTTGACAAACATACAAGAAATGACCTCACTACGCCACGGATGCACACATATAGCAGATTGGACAGCGGATGAATTGACCCGTGTAGCACTTAAAAAGATAGTTGACGAACCAAATGACCGATTATTTGATTATCATCAGGTAAATTATTTCACATGTAAAGTATTTTGAACATGTGTTTAATCGGTCAGCGTTGTAACGACTAGTTCTGCAGCTAATCAAGGAATACCCAGAGATACTAACACCCGAGAATATTTGGATAATTGGGATCACTGGGGATCCATCTACTCGGGAATATTATTTAGTTTTTTACCAAGACATACACTCATTATTGGATAGCTTTATACGAAACAATGGACGTCTGATGTATATGCCGTATAGTGACTTTGATGAATTGAAAGAGATCGGATCTGGTGGTTACAGAACAGTTTATACTGCCAAATATGAAGGTAATTCACGGCGCGTGCCACAAAATATTGTACTCAGACGGTTTAAGAGTTTTGATGAAATGCCGGAATTGTTTATTTCTGAGGTAAGCAATAGTAATAGTAATAATTGGTAGTATTAATTTAATCTGATGCTGTATTTATTTATTTTATAGTTTAGAAATCATGCCAAGTGTGCGCAACGTCCATTCCTTGATATGTATGGAGTCACGCAAGAGCCAGAAACAAAAGAGTACATGATTGTTATGCAATATGCCAACAATGATAGTCTTTTGTCTTATTTGGATCGGAGTATTAACAAATTGACGTGGAGAATGAAATTAGAGGGTTTATTGTACATTGCAATAGATCTGAGAAGTATTCATGCTGCAGGTTTAGTGCATTGTGATCTTCATGATGGAAACATAGTTATGCATGATTCATATTACGTACAGCCATTAGTATGCGATCTTGATCAGTGAATTCGAGCGAGTCAAATCCAATAATTCGAGGCGTGTTACCCTTTGTCGCACCGGAAGTCTTTTATACCCGCAAGTGTACTCAGAAATCGGATGTGTATTCTTTCGGTATTATTATGTATTTGATGGCAACTGGTGAACCACCTTTTAGAGATAGACAGTTCAATAGCGGCTTAGCATGTGATATTGTGGGCGGACTACGACCGTCGATGCCTGATTCCGCACCAAAGGAATACAAGGAACTTGTCGAGCGATGTTGTGACGCTGATCCTGGCAAACGATTTAAAGATGGAGGGGCACTGGCTGATTATATTCGCAAGCTTCTGACCAAGGTGGAACAGGATAATCTTGAGGACAGTTCTTATGACAACCCATGGAATACCATATATCATAATTATGTAAAACCCTTATCACGTCTTGAGAAAAGAGAATAAATGTTCTAGTACACTTGGCGAGTGTGTGCCTTATCTTTAGTAAATTACATAACATACAAATTCTAAGACTTGTTAACCAGTGAATAGGCTTTTACTACGCGTACTTCAGGAATGATGTCGATTTAAGCGTTACTATTGGCTGCATTGATAACAACATTTATTATAAAGGTGCTATGACGCGATCGAAAACATATCATCTAAGACGTGACACGCGTCTTGTTACATATATAGCCCCACGTTCTCTCCATTCATCACTTCACAAACCCTCTCTTTCTCCAAAGCGTAACAAAATTTTCTGTCATGACAACCACATTGCAAACATACGACACAGAACTGCTCATCCCACTATTATAAAAACCAATCTTCGTCGGGACCTTCGCAAACGAGCCGCACGGACCGTCATGGTGCTGATCGTGCGAGAAAGAGAGGAAGAGGTGGGACCCTTACACCGAAGACGCAAGGGAGTTTGCATCAGCCTCACACTACACTAAGAAAAACGATTCAGATTATTTGAAATGCTGGGACAACTACAGTATTCAAAGCCGGAAACGATTTTATTTTGCTTCAAATGATCATCATCTTTTACTTTGGAGTTCAACTTGTCACTTTGTTAACGCCACCATGCCGTACAGTCATAGCGCCACGAGCACAACACAAAACCACCGCCGCAACATTGACTACGACCATAATTATTACAACTACGCCAGCAATTACGAATACTACGACTACGACATGTACTACCCCACACAAAATCCAAGTACACGCCACTGTCAACTACAACGGTGGCAACCGAGGCGACTGGCACAAGCAACCCGTGTCTTATGGCGCGTGGTGCCATGAAACACCAAAGCAAGTATTGGTGTACTTGTTTCCAGAAGTTGCGGAGCAAGCCGTCCAGGTCGTATTATTTTAGCAAGTAATTTACGGTCAGTTCCGGGCTCATAGCTATTGAAGAGTAATAGTCAGAAGTATATAGACATTTTAAACACTCATTTAGTACCATTTATGGAGGGACTCGATGGGGAATTTGTTGAGTATGAACTCCAGCAAGATAATGCTACTGTTCATACAAGCAAACTGACAAGGACATTCTTTGATGATTCAGATATAAACTTGATGCAATGAACCCTGACCTTAACCCTATTGAACATGGGATGAGCTTGAAAGGCAAATTAGAAAACGGAACCCTCCACCTGTATCTGAGAGGGAATTAGCTGTAATTTTTTCGTTCTGTTTTTTTTTTTTTTTATTTCGTTTTTTTTTGTGTTTTTTTTTTTATTTCGTTTTTTATTTCGTTTTTTAGTTTTTTTGTGTTTTTTATTTCGTTTTTTATTTCGTCTTGATGCTGTATTTCAGAAACTTATTCTAAGTATGAATAGTAGAGTTAAAGCGGTTCAACGGGCTATAAAGGCTTTGCAACAAAGTATTGGTAATAATAAGATCTAGATAATATTTTGCTTTACGGTTGTGCTTAGATGCTATCCCAATTGCATAGATTATTACATTTTTGTTGTATTTTAACATAATAAACGCATAGTAAATATACAATTTTATTCTCAGCAGCCGTGTAAGATAAAAATGGGATATTTTGACATTTAGTTAAAGGCTTTCAAATAATACTAATTTGCACCGGGTTGTAGCATAATTTCTATTTGTGTACATTTTTAAACGTTCAGGTCGAGAAACTTAATTTTCACATTTTCGGTTAATTGAAGTCGGGTATAATAATAAGTGAATCTGACCGTTTACATAATAATCTATGTTGCAGAAATGTAGTTCACTACAAACACAATAAAAATCTGACGTTTTGTTAAGGAATTAACGAAACTTTTAAGGGGGTCGGAGACTTTTGGTCACTCACTGTATGTATAAATTAAACCCAGCTTTAGCAGTTTATCTGTAGTTGGACAATAAAGTCTTACATTAATGACTATTGCTAACGTATTCTCTAAGTCAAAGCATATTTTCACAATGACCACCATTCTAAATGGACGTAAATTCCAATCTGACATATGCCATTCTAAACTGACATTTAATATGTCCATTCTGAATGACATACAGTATAATTCCAAACTGACATACAACAATGATTCCTGCATTTTGTAAGGTATGGTGCTAATATTAATATTTGGTAAATGTCTAAGTTTTCAAGGAAGGCTCCAAGCATCCTGAGTACAATGTGAGATTTAGATTTTTAGAAAGTCTCATTGTCCCTACAAGAGATCGACAGTTGAGAGTTTGTTTACGATACGAACAGTCTATTTCAATTGATGGACATGATTAAAATAAAGGGTAAGTTGATAAATCTTCATAAGCGTAACCCAATCATTTCTCAACTTCATTTAATGGATATATACGATTTGTCGTATGTTTACAAATACTTCTACTGCAATTGTTCAAACGTAGTAATGTAGTTTCGACTTACATTGATAGTAATAGTAACAAGTTTTTCGCCTTTTCTTTTGCTTTTTCGAGTTGCTACAATTCGATATTCACTTCCCGCCTTTTGGAAAGGATTTTATTACCGGACTCGTTAGTGAAGACTACGAGGCCGACGATGTAGGCTTGTTCCTCGCAAGAGGCTTCCAAGTACTGGACCAAGGTGAAAAAATGTTGGCAGACTTGATCAACCAACAGATCGTTTACGACGTTGCTGTCGAGTTGTCAACCATATGCGACGGGATTCTTTTCTTAGAGATGAGCAAGTACAATTGTTCGTACAGTCTTCAAATAATGTGAGCAATTAAATCTGATTATTGGAATTTTTCAGATTCTGGAGATGAGCGCCGTTTAGTCTGGAAGACAGAGTCTCTGAGTCAATCAACGGGGACAACAACTAAAGAAAAGTCACTACCAACAATATCCGAAAACAGTTCGTCACCGAATTATTCAGCAGAAGTTGATCAAGTCCAAATAATGGCTGTGCTGATGAAATAGTAGATACTCCTAAACAATATCTTACATGTCTCCGTGAAACAAGAAACGCCACTTGGTGTGGGTAAGTCTCAAAGCGATTATATTGTGAAATGTGATGTCAACCATTGACTAACATTTTTAGATGTACTGGCTCAGCTTTACGCCTTTATCAAGTGTCTCAGGGCGGGAATTCATCAATCAATTTTGCCAAACGGGAGATACAACAATCTATGGATCTCCTTCACCGTATGGGAGACGCTACAATCATCGACTTTGCTGATCCGATATCTTCGACCGCGTTGGAAGCTTTGCGTCAACAGCAAGGAATTGCGATTGGGAAATCAAGTATCGACAGCGAACGAGGAATTTTTTGCGCCACTGAATACAAACGATGGTCAATGATTTGGCTTCATTTGGAGATTGGATAATAGTGTTTGAAAACTTTGATCGATGCGATAAGCCACTTCATGAGTAGAACACAGACGAGATAAAAGCAGATCCCACGCTTGCTGGAATCTTTCGATTAAAGAATACCTTTGAAACTTTCGTAAGAACCAAAACCTCAAGTCATTCTGCAGTATTGGAATCAGTCCTCTCATATCTTCGAAGACATATCGCCAACTCTTTCATGACATGGGCTGCCATAGCCTTGACGCCTAACAATGCAAGTGTGAAGGTTCATATCAACGATGCGAAACAACGTTTGGTCTGCGACATTCCCAACTTTTGCGCCGAGAGTCTGAGCAAATGCTTGACTATTTGCGAAAATGGTAACTTTCACAATGCACTCACTGTTCTTTTCGATGGTTTGTTCAATCTCGGGCGGATCGAAGACTGACTTCTTTCATCAACCGTTCGTGGATCCTATTCGCAATCTTTTCCGAGTCTGCTCTTTTCATCTGAACAAAGGTCCATAGTAAGTATCAGCCATAAGACTTGTATTCAAATCGCACATTCTGTTGTCCAAATAGACTGAGCATATTGATGAATTGCGTTAAAGTGTACGTATTAGTATTCGTGGAAAGGCGACACAAACAAGTCTCGTACTTACACATGGCATGGACCTGCACTCTCGAATTTCCGACATGTGAATGATCTCTTCTTCGGCTAATGGCCGATCCCTCCATGTGACCAGAACCAACGTGTACGCCTCTACACTGAATGTCAAGTGGGATTGTCTTTATAAGAATTAGCAAAAGACGAATGACCAAGACGCAACAATATCGTTGACATCTGATCCAATTTTTCAGATCCTATAGAAAAGCATAGTCAACCTTAGGAATTGAAATAGTGTAACAACAATAATACTGACGCTTCTTTTCCCAATCGATACAAGACTGTATAAATCTATAATATTACCACCTACCATAAGCTTTTTTCCAAGGCGCGTCCATGCAGGGATATCTCTCTTACTTTATCATTTCGGTACCGTCTTATATAGAATGATGAGAATATAACCATACGAATTTTTAGACATTAAAATCTGGTCTCCTAAACCCTATTGCAGGTTAACCCTCTCGTACCGATATTGTTAAAAAAGCATCAAGTAGATGTTCATCGAACATACGGATGGTTTGTCATACGTGGGTCAAGCGAATATAACTATACCTTTATCATGAGACCGTAAGCTTCCATGTCCTAGATTCCACTCCAAACGGAATTAGGGTAATTGATCGACAAAACATACTTTGTAACACATGACTCGTTGAGACACATTCTTTGAAATATGTTCTAATCATGTCTCTATACAAGGGGTAGACGGGTTATTTCATCAACTATACAAACAGCATCACGACATCGTTGTTAAGGATTAGATTGATGCGAATTGGCCATTAGCACAGCACCGTTTATCCCCTCTGTGGGTGTTGACCTTCTTTCCCTATTTGTCGGAAAATCCCATAATCCGTTTTTGTACATATCAATGAATTTTCCGGATCATTTTTTCTGTTCCTAACATAGAATCATATGCAAACTTGGATTTCCAAATTGCCTGGTGGTCGACTAGTGGAGCATAATGTTGTGCTCCCTTTCTCCCATAGCCGACTTCCCTACTGTCCAAGATGAGATGGAAAAAACCTGCGATCCACACCAGGGCGATTAGCTTCTGGCTATCTGAGTCTTGGTACTAATTGTAGGTTTACATGTGATGGATAATCTTTCGCGGTTTGGAGGAGTCAAGTCGAAATATTGATGGGACGCGTGGCTTTTTCGCTAATAGGGAGGTGTGTTTGGTTTGATAAGATGAATTATGGATGTCATGTCTTTGATATAAACGACTCGGTCGAAATCGGTCTCGTAATGTCCGGTATACGGTGCTTTGATTATTTCTACCTCGAACAGATCAATCATACCAGTAAGGTAAGCTTATTACCGACATCGCCATTTTAAGACACTATGAAACTTTTACGCATGATAATCTTACTAGTGCATTTCACATATTACCATCAATTTCGCGAAAACGGTTTGTGATGGAAACGTTCAACGTAGGATGAGAATAATTTATTATTACGAGAATAATAGATAGATATAAAAATATCTTCGTATGTGATGAATTTCAAAAATCTGGAATGACAATAACGTCAGGGAGGCAGAGAGGATTGACGTATTGATGTATTGACGTATTGTATTGACGTATTGATCCCTCAATCATTTTCACCATAAATGAATTTTGGGAAATGATATTTCGAGTTGTACTACTACTAAGATTAAGTTTGGGGATGGTAAAAATACAAGAGTGTAAAATTTATACGATGTGAAACGAAAACTGAAGAATATTCTAAGTTTTTTTGCAATCCTGCCGTACACCTCTAGACCATCTGAGCGAGAGCGAATACGAGAGGGAGGAGAACAGTAATGAATATGGAAGATGCCAGCTGCGAGCCATCATTTGGCGGTCCTGCGGGAGCTGAGTTACCGCTTCCAGCCGGTGCACTATCAGAATTGGATGGCAAGAAGAAGATGTTGATTAGATTTCATGCGGAACCCGATTAGAGGGACAAATTCATTGGCAATACTTACGTAGGTTTGGTACTGGAAGAAGTGGAAGTGGTAGTAGTAGTTGCGGACGTAGTACTAGTAGCAGCGCTTGCGCCAGTGGAAACAGGAGGAGCAGCAACGGTAGTATTCGCACCAGGCGGGGTTGCACCACCACCTGCAACGATCTGAAAAGTTCCACTCGTCTTTGTGCTTCCATTATCAGATTCGGTCAACGTGAAATAGTACTTGCCGGGATTGACATCAACAGTCCATGCGAGTGAGTTTGGTTGCAATGGGACGGCCCCACTGATGAGCTTGGGAGTGCCGCTTGCGGCGTCTGTAATTATTAACTGACCTTGGCCGTTAGGAGGACCGGTATAGCCCCATGTGATCTGATAGATTTGGCCTGTAATGAGTGTCGGAGGTGTGTTCACTACTGATATGTCTTTTGATTTGGAAAAAGTAGATTGCAAAGTTGAATGGAGAAATTAGCAATGAAGTTCACATGAGTTAGAATGTATATAAAGTATCTTGCGTTCCGTCAGTATATTTCATTTTTCTAGAATTCTCACTAATTATCTATTTTGAACATGAAATTCAACATTAATGCCTACCTGCAGATACAAATGTTGCAAGGACCACAAGTATTAGGAGAACTACTGTATTCTTTTGCATCATTGTTCTGTATCAGTTTGAGGAAGAGAAGAAAATGCAATGTGTATTGCCGTCCGATAATGAGGATAGTAGATGAATATATACTAAATCTAAAGAAGCACTTGTACTGGTTGCGGGGTGGGGAAATGAAAGACAATCCCCGCTATTTATGCATGATGTTACGCTGTTGTTGCCAATAATTGTTCATTTATATTAATATACATTCACGCACCACAATCGCATTTTACACAATTTACTGACTAATAAAATGTATGAATATTTATTAGCTAGCATTCATCGCAACAAATAGTTATAGAGAGCGAGTGACACAACTCAAGGCCACATGCAAATTAGCATCGATCTCATATATCAAAAACTGAAACAAATAAAATCGGCGGGTAAACAGTTTAGTATGAATATATTTGCATTAATTATTACCTATCAACGTCATTTGCAAGGAAAGCATACATAGTAAGACCGTTTTTTGATCATAGTGCGTTACAAGCTAACGATAAATTTGACAAGGGAGTTACGTTCTCCTCTCGTCATCGGACGCCAAGTACAACGGCGTACAATTAAAATGCCAAGATTAAGTTATCAACAAAAGCGAGAGGATTGGCCAACTGCAAATGAAACAAATCTTCCTCAAGACATTAACCATTTTGAAAGCAAAGATAGGGAGAAGTTTCAGGAGAGCAGTTGGGAGTGGAGTGGGAGCGGATGGGTACTGTGATATATCCTAGACAAGAGAAACTTGTCATGAAGAGTTGGTTATTCTTAATATACTGTACTGTATATGTACGTGGGTCGTGCATATTGTGCATATTGTGCATATTGTTCAATTACTCATACTGGGTGCTGAAATGTAACATATTTGTCATTACTCAAATTACCAGGACAGTTGCACTGTGCCTATCTTTCGAATTTCTTTTATTCCGCAAAAAAATCATGCACACAGAAATCAATTGCATGATATCGGCGCATGATTGTATTTGTTCCCTATAACTAAGCAATAGCAACAACTCATTAACCGTAAACGGTATCCATTAATTAATTGTGTATCAGATAATCCGACATGTTGAACTAGGCTATTCGATATGATAATGACAGTAAGAAAACCTGCCTACGTTAAGCTCTATTCCGTTAACCGTGCTGGTTTTCAGACTCTGTCCAAGAATGCAATGCTTACTTTATGCTTTGTTATTTTTAAAATTCTATTTTTAACAGTGTCCTGATCACACGCCTTTCCATATTATTTTTAAACAAATCTTCAAAAAGGGTAAACTATTCCGCAAAGGCTTGACTTGTGTATTTAAGTATTTCCTAAAAAAACCATGAATTCTGATTGGTATGACATGATTATAATTATGCCAAGACAGCTGCAATCGCAAACTTTATATCACGTGATATGTCAGTTGTGCATTATTTAGGGGTGAATCGTTTCTATGACTTTCGAATTCAAATTTCGCTATTTGAGCGATTAGTATTAGCATCCTTTCTAACTAGGAATCGAATCTGATGTGTGACGTTGGAAAGATATCAATGATATCTATTGTTTATCCCCCCCCCCGTACAAATATTTATTGCAACTCGGATACATATTTTTTTGTTTCCACACCCATCGAGGCTTTTTTTTTCCCACTCTTCATTTCAAGTTAGCCTTGAATGACAAAGATTGTGAACACTGTTAATCCTTCAGCTTAAGTTGATTATGACGTCGATAGACGCCAAGAATATAGAATTCGAATACAATATATTAATTTCAGCTGAAATTATTATTATTACCTAAACCTCTTTTAATGTTTGCATGTATCACTTTCTGTTTCTAAAATTTGCGCTAGCCATATAAGTTCTATTTATCAGGCATTTTCATAGACAATGCTTTCAACATACGTGGCAAGTTACGTAATAATGCAGTCGTGTATTACATCGTTCCCATGAAAAGCGTGTGACAAGATAGACATGATGTATAGCAATACTATCGTCTTTTGAATGAATCGATTAGCCTCAGTTCACGACTATCACATATATAAGTGATACCGTGAAACTGCATGTGGCTATAAAATTTGCCACACACCCCTTTATTAATTACGATGCACATATCTTAAAAAAGTGGATGGCGCGCTTTATTGAAGAACATACGTCTTGACTCCCCATTAATAGGAAGAAGTTTTGATTTCGTCCGTCAGTGGCAAGATGACTACTAATATTTTACATCCAGCCTCAAGAATGCGATAGTAGGTGCCGAGCTGATGTCTATTAACATTTTTGCTGACGATAGAGCCAATGCAATTATAACTAAGTGATGCTCATGCGACAACGTATTATCAGATTATTTTTTCTGTCCCTGATTTTTGATTGACGTTTATCACTTTACGATTCCGCTATTTCTAATTCATATTTTGTTATACAAAGGTTTGTGTTGACAACTTTTTCATCATAACACCTCATAGGACCTTTCTGAGCATGGTTTTATCAATTTATCAATCCACAGCCCACAATTGAGGTAGATCATTGACAAAAGTTGACAAGTTTCCAGTGTGTGAAATGAAGAATCTATGATTTTTATGGTAATTAAAACTATCGAATTTTTAAATTAAATTTCTCAAGAATCAGTACTCAAAGTTTCGAACTTGCACTTTTTTTACTACCTTTTTTGAGTAAAAATGAACAATCAAATTTTCAACCATCTCGCGTATACATTCGCTAGCCATTTATTGAGAATACTTAGATCATTAAAAACATTCTAATCTTTTTAGTATGAGGAGTATTACTATTGTTATTGAACCAATTATCTATACAAAGTGTTGTTTGAATCGTACGTTTAACTTATTATTTTCGCGTCTCACAAGATATCACGTGCAATAATAACTATAAAATCACTAGTCTTGCTTAAAATGAAAAAATCAATCGTGTGTGCAACATACAATTCGATCAATAATAATGGAGACTAACTTGTTTAAGATTTAGCTGAATGGGTTGGCGCAACTTTGTATTCACGTTAACATGATAATAATAACGCTGCACTGTCAAGAAAATCTGTGTGTGTGAACAAGCGCGGGAAAACTTTCAACTTGCATGTTATTGGATAATAATCTTGGTATAGAAGGTAGAAATATATTGTGGCAAGTCGGATGTGTGCTCCGCAAAATATTTTTAGAATACAGAAAAGACGGAAATAAACATTGTTTTATCTGAGCAAATATATGTGATTAAAATTACAAGTTTTGATATATTTAATATCATAGCCAGGACGGATTAAAGCATTTGGATAACGTTTTTGTTTTCGAGAATGCTAAAAACCTAATAAATGAGAGAACTTAGTAGATATTGTATTTTTGTATAAACGTGGTAACAAAGTGCTTTATTAGGACAATGTTTTTTATAAGCGTTTTTTCCCTTTTTGTATTTGTGTAAATTCTTAAGTTGTCCATACCCAGTAGTTTGTTTTCTAGCTCTCTTTATTCCTGTTTTGCAGTAGACACATATACAGTGTGTGTGACAAAAAACTGACTATATTAATTAATTAAACTTTATTAGTTCTAGTTTAATTGACGTCATATTTTACATTTAAAAACGTAGACAATAGTCTTTTATGACGCGTCAATTTCTCAAATTGTATTATCAATGTCAGCAAACGCTTACTAATACTAATGAACAACGCACGTTTATTCCATTATTGGAATAATAGTGTCCGTTCTGCGCCTGAACTAGCAAGAAACGCAAAGTTATCAGTCGCAAGACTGGTAATTTGAAACTTGCGACTGTAATTGTTGTCCGTGGCGGAATCTATAGACAAGCTGTGCATCAATATCATCAAGTATCTTGCCAATCAACTTAATCTTGATAGTATCGACGTGTCTTATCGTACGATTGGTAAACAATTAGAGTATTAAAAATGGCTTGGCTGTAGCCACGCCAATTTACTGGTAAAACAGCATTTAAAGTTGCATCGGAACACAGTTGAGACAATGGTACAAAGATAGATGTAAAAAAAAAAACGTTTTAAGAGTTTATGACATAGACAGTGGAATAGAATTATATTCCAAAATCTGTCTTATATAGTTTAGTATATTTCATTTGACGCCGCCGTTGTGAGCAGGCATTTGGTGAAGAAATGGTAAGTGAATTAATTTTTACTCTCATAAAATTTATTTTATGTCTTTTCCGGTTTTAACAATTACAATGTATCAGTTATTAGAATTGGAAGCATTTATAACAGGTTTGCTATGGGCAAAATATTTTTGTCACATATTAATATTGTAACAGGACTTTTAAGACAATACTAATATAATTAATAATTAGGTAAATTCAATAGATAAAATAGATAATTTTATCTACTACTACTACTATTTCATTTAAAGCCATTCCTGACAGATGGGCAAATACTATTACTATGACAAAGACATTCTTATCCTTTTATTACAGGAAATTAATGCTTTATTATTATTAATATTAATAGATCACGCATCAACTGAATCAATCAACACAAGTCTTGTAACAGATTTGCTTTCTGAAGTTTATTTTAATGTGATATTACAAACACATTACCATAAAGTTTACATTGCAGGTTACCAGAGCAGCATATGACTCTCTAATCATTCATCATCACTTTCAATGACAGCTTCTGTAATATCATGATTGAAAATAGAAGAATTATTCACAACAAGAGCATCTAGATATGTGGGTTTTGCCATATTACGCACAAACTGTTTTTCCACTTCATTTAAATAAAATGATACAGGATCTGGAAAACTTTGCAGTAAGCGGTGGATGCAGTTCACAATGCAAGTTGTTTCTGGGCCAAGCTCCATTGCAAATTGAGACTCATGACTTCCACCCCATATCTTAACAAAACGCTTATTTGTAGAGACACATTGTCGTTTGTGTTGTCGTGGCAGTAAGTTTTCTTGAAAAATGCAGCAGGGATACAACTCAGCATCAAACCCAAAAGTTGCAAAGAAAATTTGGCAGTAACGTCGAATTGTTTCCACCGTTTCTGGTGTGAGATGGCTAGAGCAAAGCTGCTGGAGCTTTGATTCATATGCAGGGCCTTTCACCAAGTGAATATTATTATTTGCTGAAACAGGAACTTCAGGTTCAGGGAACTCATGCCAAGCCTTTTTGCCACCAAATCCCATATACATTGACAAATATAGATGTCGTGGTGCCTGTTCTATTCCTGCAAATGCTGATGACAATTTTGTTGTTGCAGAAGTGGTATATTTGGTGTCTGTACAGACTCCAAATATACCACTTATTTCGGACTATAACTATCCCATCTATGACGTGCGATTTACATTTGCCT
>CAJVPJ010000080.1:0-48160 GCA_910592205.1 Paraglomus occultum
TGGGAATCACAAACATATAGCATCGCACGATATTTATATTTAACATCGTATTAATAATAAACAAAAGATATAGTAATTAATATTGGAATTTCTCTGCAAAAAGTTTGTAGGTGAAAAATAATTTCTCTAGAATAATATAATAATAATTCTCTGCAGTAATGAATATTGTTGACGTCTAAGAACACAATTGACCTTCTTGTAATACTAACAAGGTATGGCTTTCTCCTACTACTGCTTTTAATTCAGTTAGTTATACTTTACTAAATTTATCGATTGAAGAAAATAATAGAAATAAAGAGCCTTTTTTCGGATTGTATATGTCGTATGTAAATCCCGTCGCCCATACTAATACGTAAATGCGGTTTTGGGGTCCTTGACGGAATTTACGTACGACATTCATCTATTTATTTTGGGGTCCTTGACGGAATTTACATGGTGACGGGATTTACATACAACATGATAATTATAACATACCATATTCGGTTGGAAAAGGTAATAACCCTGAATATTGATACGCTTGTTTTTGACATAATAATAATTGTAATCATGGTTTTATTTCAATACAATATCAGCTCACTTAAGTAAGAATGTACTAGAATATTCTCCTTGTCAAAAGGGGTTTACGTCAGTTCTGGCATTTAGGGAATTTTGGATATGCTGCCCCAAATAAGAATTCGCAATGGACTATATATCACGACCCTCAGTATACATATCCTAGTATAATCAACTAACCCACCCTCTAGCCACCTGGTGTCGATGTCCATAGACTTCCTTCACCCTCAGTAGATAAACTATGACTCCGATCCTGGCTCAGACAACGGAAATATTCTCCGCCACGATTGTTTAATTTTTCTTAATTTGGGCCAAGTAGATTGACCACAATTAAGGTTAAAAAATCCCGAAATGTATAGCTTCGGGCAGGTGTCGCTAGTTGTACTTCTCAATAGGGCACTTTAACCATGTACCAAAGTATTGGACTTGTCCATCGAGGCATTGGCCCAACAGTTTACGGAACAAGATCTGATATCATGGCGAATTGCTAAAAATATGTAACCCGTATTCATGACATCGTAACATATGACAATAAAAAGAGGTTATTTATTTACAGAGAGTTTGACCAGGAGTTTATGTCACGCCAATCATAAGATTGAAGATTTACAATAGTGTTCGAGTCTGTTTATTTATGCCTCTGTAAATACTCTCCAAAGGATGAACATAGTCAAATTGAATTCAATTTGACCTTTGTTAATTTACTTTGTATTACGGCTTTAAATTCATGTGAATCTTAAATATTATATTTATTTCTCAATTATATTTACCATTTAAACTTAATTAAAATAGTCTTCCATAAAAATACATAGGAAATATATCAAAGACGAGACGTTTCCCCATTGTAAACGCGATGGCGTTCATTAGTTGAAACTAATAATTATATAAATTAAAACACATTTCTCATTATGTCCTACTTCTCACAGTTTCTTATCTACACATTTTTTCTCGATCTAAGGTTATATCTTTTCGCCGTGACTTGTTCTTCATGATTATCGTTCACGTGGCCATTACTCGAAATACCGTTGGTCTTCGACGGCGGGAGAGCATTCTTATTGTTGGATTCATCACCATCCGATTCGCGTGGTGGCTTCTCCATATAAGTACCAAGAAGGCGATCCCATACCGTGAAGAATGGCTGGGAAAAGTTTTTCTTTATTCCGTAACTTTGATGGTGAATATCATGACTAGCACATCATGGCGTGAGGGTGATGAAATGAGTAAGAGTTAATAAGCTGATGAAAGGTCTGTCAACGATGAAGAAAATGCAGCTAATAACAGTCGTGTACTCACTATGCAGCATTATTGCCAAAGATCAATTGAAGTGGATTAAATGGCAATGCATATCCGCAATGATCATCAACTACAAATACAATATAGTGTAATTTAGCGTAAAGAACATATAACATATGCTGGACTTGGACTAATTCAGCCCCCAAGGTCAAACCCAATACTCCATTTCGTACCAGTTTTCATAGTGGCAAAACTAAAGAACGCCATCCCTTCTCTCGTCGTCATGCCCGTCAGTTTGAAAGCTAATCCAGCACCCACAATATCCATTACGAATCCTTCAAGAGGGTGATTATATAATGCTCCAAACGCATACGGGACGTAGAGACGATGATGGACAGAGTGAATGTGACGATACAAGAACGGATTGTTATGTAAGAATCTATGGAAGAAGTATTGCCAGCTGTCTACAACAAACCTATTTAAATGAGTAGAGCGTTAGAATCAATCTCAAAATAGTGCGTACGGTGCTTTTATCTAATTTATCCGCCCCTCGGCACAACCATCTCACAAATTCCCATCAAAATCACTTACATAGCAATAACAAATTTCGTTATCGGCAACAGATACCAATAGCACATCTCTGCCATTACTCGCCCCAATTCCAGCTTTCCAAACATTCTTTCGATTTCACCCGTCAGCTTGTCCACCTCAGCCTCATCATCAACCAACATATCTTCGTCTTCTGCCATAAGAATCAGTAGTCCGAACAATGTTTGCAGAACTTGCTGTATCAGCACTGATTTGATAACCTCGGCCTTTGTTACTTTATTCCTCTTTTCAATCTCTGCGGGTGTGTGAATTCGATATGGCTCAAATAAAGAGACTCTGTATTCAGAAATCAAATGGTAAAATATTGAATAAACCCAGTAGACGAGGAGAGGAACGAGCATAGAGAGCTGCTTGTCGGTCATGAAGGGAAGAATTGGAGTCGGACGGAGGGGTTCAGAAGCGGATGTCATGGTGAGCCGTCTGACCTAGTGGCTTTACGTAAGTCGCTTGTAATTATTCGCAGGTTTTTACGTGAATTGATTGATGAATAGATCGGCAATTGATTCTATAGTTCGCCAAGACCTTTTCCAGAGGCCAATCAATCGGAGAGCCAAGTCTATTAATGTGGGCAGTTTTTTTTTTTTTCTTTTCTGTACTTAACAAAATGACAGCATAAGGTAGAACATGCACGGGTTAAATTAGTGCACAAGCATTATACGAATTGTGTGAATGTTTGCTTGAATTCTTTAACTACCACCAAAACGTTCTTTGTTCTTGACTTTTCTTATTCAAAATGTGTTTGTCAAGTTCCGATCACCAAAATCAAACGACCACAAACTCAATACCTAGACAGTAATTAAGGAGGTTTTTTCTCTGACGCAACGAATTCAAGAGTTTGCCTATTTCTCTTGTCTGGAATTTCCAGCGGTTTTCTCGAGCATTTCACGATCATTTATTATATTGTCATATCTTGGTGAAACATTACGTGGAGCTAAATTTGGGGCCAATTATGTCGTGATGATTTGTGGCCAACCGCATGGGACAATAATAATAGCGTTAACCTTTTATGGCGTTATTTGATAGTAACAACCTTGTGACTTGACGCCATTTGTTATTATGATCGATGTTGCTTACTAAACTCGGTATGGCTAAGGACGGCAGTCATTTTTCATAAAATCGTGAAAGTATTACTATCCGGGTAAGGTAAATTCCGGCAGACATATATGGTAATAATAATAATAATGCAAGGCCGACTGTTCAACGTGTGACTACAAAAAATAAACCGGAGGAAAGCGAAAAAGGAAATAAAACAGAAAATGACGAGTGAGCGTAACGAAAACCAGATAAATAGCAGATGGGTTACTGTTCGATGCAGACAAGTTCTCGATCTCATCTAACATTACGGCAAAACATAATAATCGGAATCTCAACTTTGGGCATGATTATAATTATAATATAAAAAATTTTCTTTCTCTTAGCATAAATAATATTTTACATATTCAATTAAACGATGGACACGGCTGTGTTAGTTTACTATTATTTTACAAATAAAAACTAATTCTTTCATTAACTTGCTGGAAGAGAGATTTCAAAACAGGAGAAAGATGACTTCCTAAAACAGATCAAGACTGGGAAATTTTATTAACTGTTGGAGGGATTAAATAGGCATGCTGGCAACAAAATCAGACGAAGTGAAGATTTCATTATGTGACATAAATGAGAGTCTGATGTGACTGAAAGAATAATTAAGTGACTTGGAAAGGTTTTGTTCTGGTAACAAAGCTGTGACAAAATCAAGCAAGTGTACATTTGACCATGTGAGTTAAAAATTGCTAGTGTGGCTGATTTTTTAGTGATGCACATGTCTAAATTCATGGATATATTAATTTGGTATCAAAATGTAATCCTGGTTTGAGATAAATGTCTTACTTGCAGTTATTACATTCATAAAATTTTAATTCTGCGTCCAAATTTGAGTGGGAGAACAATCAATTTATAATTTGCGTAGGTGTATTCTGCCAAGGAAATTTTCCAAATTTAGCTGGTACCGCTGCCCTTATCGTTATTCCAACGATTGCTCAATTAAGGTACTAAATTTATAAGTGACAATAATTAATTTATGTGCGCGCGCTCCATAATGTATCTATCTATACTCGTATCTATATTTACTGCAAATAGGACTGTCTTCGATCTAGTCTTTCAACTAGTCGGAAACGTCATTTAAACAACGAAATAATCATCGTTCATGATTTTTTAATTATGGCAGTAATTTGCTTCGAATTTAACAAACGTACTGTGATTGACAACTTTTCTTCAGCTAGGGACAACTGGAATTTATTTCCAACAACCTGATAATGACTATGTCACGTAGACTTGTCAATAATTAATATAGTGAACGATAGAATATAAAATAAAACGGATCGTAATAAATTTAAAAGAATAATAATCGTTTATTATACCCAATACTTCAGTATCGAATATTAAAATTTTATAACAATAATTAACATGAACATGAAATTTTGGGCCTATCCTAAACTAGCTAATGTTTATATCGTACTACAGCTCGGTGACATTCGACTGCGGACGAAGATTTTACCATGTGACTTGGTTTGCGAATTCATTCGATCACCTCGCCGCAACAATATAGGCCTATCTGCGTATAAAAAGTATTACACGGTAAAACTTGATAAGTCAAACGTTCGACAAGTCAGTGATAAGACAGACAGCAACACTATTGATTTTCACATCAGAATGATCCTGGTATCACGTGCATTAACAAATAATTTGTTGTGCCCCCCAACTCACATCCCATAAAAATGATACCTCGTAATCCTACCGGCTGGATATCACTCATACTCATACCGGGTGCATTTATTACTGGTGTAGTATTGCATCAAAAGGCAGAGCAAGAAAGAGCAGTATGTGAATGAAGGAATTATTATCACAGTCATATCGTTAACAAAAACAATGTGTACTTACAAAGCGTGCATCACATAGCTATCAAAAGAAATGGATCCATCTGTCCCGTAAGTAGCGTAATACAATGTTAGATAACCAATAAGTAATTACAGCATTGTCATATACATACAATATTCTCATTTACAGATTGGACCCCGCCCGCAAAGCAGAGCTGCTCAGACAGCGCGAAGAAATATTAAAGAAACTACACGAGTATAAACGTGAGAACTAACTGCAGGCTTCCTTGAAGGCATGCATTACAACATGAGGCCCTACTATGGCAGATAGATTCTGGCTTGTGAACCGTAAATATACATATACATATAAATATACATATCAAAATACATACTTGATTACTTGACGACGATAAGAGTGTTGGCAGGAAGCAATGATCTTCATGCTCTTTCTGGCTTCCTAGTGATTTATTTCAAACTTACCCACCCATTGAGTTCATACTTTCATATGGTATGCCAGCACGAATGTTTCCTAATACAGGGAGTCGTCTTTGCATATGACAAACCCAAAATCAACGATGGGAGCCTTCCAATGTTTTGCCAAGAGTAGTAATCACAAACTGTTTCCTTGTTGTTAGTAATGCATTCGCTATGCCGCTTTCGTGTAAATTTCGCAATTCGACGAATGCTTGTAAAATCTCAAGGGATGCGGGCGTTTTACTCCCACTCAGGTCGAAGCCGTCAAAAAAGCACTAAAACTTAAAAAACCACATTACTGAAATTACCGGGGGGGAACAAGGCGTTGTGGTACAAATCAACGTCTGTAACCCATCCACTAGAATTTCTGTTCTTTACTACGCCTCGACCAAACATTCTCGACACATCGCTAACTTTTAATTTTCTTGGTTAAACTTCCTAATGGACGTATTAAAGAACAATTTCACAGAGTTACTGCCTACAATTAAGCAAGCAATAGATGAAGCCGATTTTATTGCGTTAGATACTGAATTGACCGGTTAGTTTGCTTTACGCGGAGATGAAGAGACCGCGTAATCGTATTGAGCAAATGATAAGGCGGATTCTTATGTCTTCTCCTGTTTCCCCCCTAATCTCGTCAATGCATTCGTTATAACAAAAGGATTAAGTGAACGTATAGGACGAAACAGGAGCTTTGATAGTCCACAGGCGAGATATGCCAAAGTGCGCGCTGCGGCAACAAAGGTTCTTTTTTTTTAATTTCTTCACTATACGTTAAATTTGTACGTTCTTTTTTCACTTTTACCATATGATTACAACTCATTAAACGTCTTTCGCATCTTCTCTGTCCTTCCGCCCTTCATATCCTAAAACAACAATTCAGTTTCTGATCATACAATTTGGCCTGTGCACGTTTACCTATTCATCCACAGATGACAAATTTATAGCCCGTCCATTTAATTTCTACATATTTCCGGCGAATGCTGACCGCAGAGACACAGACGATGTAGTGTTCATGTGCAGCGGATCTAGCTTGCACTTTTTGTCAAACAACTGTTTTGATTTTAACAAGTTAATAGCTAATGGTGTGTTATAGCATATAGAAATGGAGAGTAGTTTGTTATCGAGGTGATAGAGATGCATTAAGTGTTAAATTAGAGTACAATTGCTTGTGTAGGCATACCGTTTCTGAACAAGCCCGACGAAGAAATCTTATTGCGAAGGAGAGCTCACGCCGCACAACGACAGATAGGTAACAAGTTCTACGTTTGCACATTCTTTCCGTGGTATTATAGACGTAAATCGTAGCTTACACTTTAAATCATATTCACAGAAAATCCACCCGAGGCTGATGTTGTGGAAGCGGCCGAGAAGGCTATGTAGGTTTTCGGGGGGGGGGGGGGTGTTTGCAAATTAGATTGAGTAACAAATTTCGTTAATGCGGAGGAAAATCTTAATTAGAAAGTCAATCGAAGCATGGTTACAAAACCCGGTCAACAATCAGCTTATTATCGAAACGCCCACTATTAGACACAAACGGTTCATTTTTCAGCAAGTCAGGGCGAAGTAAGTGTTTTATCGATAGCATGAGCTATCAGCGAATGCTCATGCGAGAATGCGTTCGAGCTGAAACATGGATTAATGCGTTTCGATTTTTTGTTTATTGTTTTAGGTTCAATGGATTCGTAGACGGTGATAGTAGACCAAAGTCGATCGCGTTTATGCGACTAACTGAAGAACAACGTGAGCGGAAATTCAAAGAGGATGACGCGCTAGTATGCAAAGGAAAAATCATTCGTGATTCTTGTCTGCTTTTGTTCAAACATTTACTCGCATATTTTCTTCATTCACCATTTGTGAATACGACAAAAGCTCTCTGACATCAACGTCAATTTCCGCGATGTCATAGAAATGTTGGTGGAAGCGAAGAAACCTATAATCGGCCATAATTGCTTCTTGGATTTATGTCAAACGATTCATCAATTTTATGAGGAAGTTCCAGAGAAAGTACGACAATTCAAAGCGCTTGCTCACAAACTTTTCGAAACGTAAGACTTAATTTGTGAAGATGGGCTTGTCCTTAATCTCATTTGAAACTGTTTGCTAGCTGAATCAATGTGTATTGGCTGTAACATTGATGTAATTATTTATAGTATTATTGATACCAAACACTTGGCATCTTCGCACTCAAAGCTCCAGGTTAGTGCAGTTATTATTTTCTCATGCTTTTGATTTACGTGGATTATGCTTCAACTTTGGCTTCCATTTCACCCTTCTAATTGATCTTTGCTCCAAAAAAATGAGGCCCATCTTATTAAAACCAGCGTTCAAGACACTCTCGAAATAGTCCAAAAACGTCCTTTCACTGATTTGGGGCCAAAAATTGGTAAAAGTTTTTTTGTCTGCCGAGTGCATTCCTTTTTTCAACAAATCCAGGTCCGACAATTTCACGTTCAAACGTCACACTAATATTCAATGATCGTGCTAGTACTCGATCCGAAATTTGCTAAATATAAATTTAACGATAGCTCTTTGTATCACGAGGCGGGATATGACGCTTATGTCACTGGATTTATATTCGCTCGCTTGGTTGCTTTCATGCTTCATGAAAACGGTATGTCTCAGTTTACTCGTGTGAATCTGACACATTATATGCGTCATTTTAAACCGAATCTCTCACCATTGCAATCGCAGAGGAAGCAAAGAGAAACGCATACTCTTTCCTAGATGATGTTCCTGAAGGCGACATTCCGGTACACAAGAAAGCAGATGATGAACCTGTCGAGGAACAGGATGAAAATGATATGGATTCCGAAAAGAAAAGACTTGTAGATTTAATGTGGACTTCTCCAAAGGTTATTGGATACTATAACAAATTACACATGATGAGGTCGGATTTCAAATACCTTAATCTGACTGGGGAAGATGGATGTGAGTATATCCGACATATCGTTCAAGCAGAACGATTTATCGTCCTTGATTCTTTGTTTCGTTCTTTACGTCAATGGAATCATTATGTGAATGAGCTTTATTTCTCTGTGACATTCCTCTCATCCACTTTTACAGGTCCATCGCCAAAACCAAACTCATTCCTCCTTTCCAATATCCCTCAGAACTGCTATCAGTCCACCCTTTCGACAATCTTTGAAGATTTTGCGCCAATTTTCGTCAACTGGGTAGACGATTCGAATTGTTGGCTAACCGTAAAACACGATAAAAAATGTGAGAAGTTAAAAGAGGCAAAAGTAAGCGAGTTGAAATTCTTTCAAGAGTTTATGGAAGGCAATAAGAGAGCAAAGAAAGCGCAAGAAAATGGGGTGACGGCAGAGATGGGAGAAATTACAATCATTCCGTGGGGAGACTGGATCAGAAATATTGTTTGGGAAGATGTAGACCAAAAACAGGCGGAGAGAGAGAGTGGGGATGGCGAAGAAGAAAGTGGGGAAGGTAGTGAAAGTAAGTCGAATACCCAAGGACACTTCCATTCTTTTCGCCTTACTTTTTCCACTCATCCTCTTGTTCTTTGCGCGATTTTTTTCTAGCAATATCAAATGTTTCAAGCACCAAATCGGAGCAAGAGCGTCGGTATTCTGCGGCCTCATCTTCTTCAATCAAATCATTATTGTCGAATTTAGACAACATGGAATGGCCACCGCCGGCAGATAGGCTTCCGTTTCCAACGAAAGACGGTGAAGCTACTCGTTCGGTCGAGGTCAACAGTTATGCGGTAGAAACCTGGGGCCAGGTCGGGATCGAAGGCAATGACAACGCTAATAATGAC
This sequence comes from Paraglomus occultum, assembly GCA_910592205.1. Classification (NCBI taxonomy): domain Eukaryota; kingdom Fungi; phylum Glomeromycota; class Glomeromycetes; order Paraglomerales; family Paraglomeraceae; genus Paraglomus; species Paraglomus occultum. Next base: position 9,502 of record CAJVPJ010000080.1, read on the forward strand.
AATGTAAGCAACGAGGCCAACCATGCTACCTCACCAATCACACTTGATTCTGCAAGTCAAAGTAAGCGCAGGATTGATGATGAAGTAAGTGGAAGTGATGCCAATGTATGTGAGAAAAGTGATAATGAGAGTGCTAAAAAGAGTCGAACGAGTTAGAACGAAAGCAAGAATACATTTATAATTATGGAGACATGGGACAAAATAGAATAATTAATATAAATTGGGGTTTTATATAAAAAGTTTATAACTATTACATTCTTTTTATGCTTTTTAATCTCTATCAAGATCTGATAACCGATCAATTTAAACTCTGCAAACATCTTCAATACCCTCATCCCTCCCCCGTTTAATTAACTGGTTCAAAAAAACGTCATCATCTCTCACATCAATACACACTTGCCTTGCACGCTTCCTTTTCTCTGTCGCCACCACTTCTTAAGTCTTGGATGTGTGAGTCAGCGATACAATAACTTTTTCATTGTTATATCATTCATGTAATAGAAATTTATTGGCTCGACAATAAAGCTTGAAAAATGAAAGGAAATGATGAACTGTGAAATGCCGTGAAAACTCGATAATGAACAGAGGAGAGGAAAGGAATATATAAACTCTTTGAATATAAATGAACGTGCTGTCGTATGAATTGACTCGCATTAGTCTGATGATGAAAGTTACAATAAAAGTGGACCGTGTTTGATGCATCAAACCCAAACTCCATTGCTAGTAACTCTAACAGAAACCCTCAAAAAGCTTTTACGCACATATACAGTTCTTAACACATCGGCTTAATCGATGTTCGCGTAGAGCGATCCAGAAATGATGATTCAACTAAATTTGTTAATATCCATTGTATATTCTGTGTCGGTATCTTTTGCGCGAGAGAATTGCAAACAATCGTCAGATACGTTATCAACTCTTCCAGTTGTGACCTCTTGACGTTGGCATCATTAAGCGCATTCCAGTGTTAGGCAGCTGTCTGCTAGACGCTAAATACACAAATTAAAAGTTTAATCTCTCGTTGCCCATACAGATTATGTCGATAATTTTGGTTTGTTTACTTACTCTTTGAGTAATTTGTGTGACCAGAAATTTGGGTATTGTCCCGCGCTGGAGAATATCCATGCATACGCTTAGCAGACTGACTGTTATTTGGGACTGTGAACGAACCGTCTAAATATTTTAGAGCAAAGTTTTGGTTATAAGAGTGCAAACGATACTGTTGCATGAGCGCGACGTAATTAGACCTGCGTAGTTTGCCCAATTTATGGGAATGCTGCCGCGTTGCCCAGATAGTTGCTGTGTATCAGACATCGATAAATAGTAAATAGATTGTGTCACAATTAATTAATAACAATTTTTGCTGGAAGATATTTTACGTTATTTATCACTCCGTCTCCGGTTGCCGTGTTACGGACTGTACGCCGAATGTTCGAGGCCAGCGTTCGATTCCTAAAATCTTCGTGCATGGTCTAAAATTACGAATAAAGAATAACACAATATCTGTTGTAAGTATCGAAATTTAAAGTCTGGATCTGATTTTGCGTGGATATAATGAAGTATAATAAACAAAACATTTGTACTCAAACTTGCCTTAAGCCTAGTAAATTGTGCGTTTTTTTCTTCAATTATCTTTTTCAATTCAAGATTGATGTTTTTTTCGGCTTCCAATTCCTTTTGTAAAGCTTGATGTGTGGTTGAGACAAATTAGAAATAATTATAACATTGATATAAACATTCCAGTTTATTTATTCTTACCCGATTGTTTTTCTCTTAATGCTGTCGTATTGATTATAGGGAACAATGATTAATCTAACTTGTATCTAGCTTATTGATTAAACAAACAGATAACAATATATTACCACAAAACTCGGTTTGCGCTTCTTTTTTTATTGAATGCAGCTGCTTTTCCAGCTGCTGGCATTTTTCCTGCAGGTTTTGGTACAGTATGTCCTGCAACCAGGACTCCTGCGTTGTTTGATAGGTCCAGAACGAAAGCGCTCTGGCCGTAATTTCCATAACTATATCTGGTCGAAGACCAGATAAGACCGACTAATGGAAAAATAAAATGCATTGAGAATATGTTGCAGTATATCAATAATACTTTCCGTTGCTCATCACGTTATACGTACGGATTTATAGTCTTCGCTGGGATTAAGGTTGACGAAAACTATATCATTACTGTTTTTTATTATATTAAATTAGTATAAACAGATAATACCGATACAATTTTATCAACGATAGCTATTAACATACTTTTCCGTTAGCGTGGTCTCGCATGCAGGACATACTAACGCTGAAGTAAATGCCTTTTTTGAACAATCGACTAAAAGTAACGCGTCAATATTTGAAGAAAATATAGGCTGATACTCAATCTTTATTCGATATACTTACCACAGAAAATATCTAGACGCGTGGTTAAAAGTTGATGCATACACGTTTTAGTTTAACGCGTTCGCTATGTACGTTATTCTCTTTTCTTATTTAATCAAAAGTAAATACTCAACGTGAACATATAGTGGTGCAAGCCCTGCCTTCAGCATAGAGCAGCTTTCTACACTGTACAACATTGCATCTTAGTTCTGGATCCATAGCAAAAATGAGATAACAAAATGTGTCTTGAAGGGGATATAAAAATAAACGACACGATGAGATGAGAGGGAAAGGGGAACGAAGAAACGTAAATTTATAGTAATATTCGTAAAGTCGGCTTTGAACTTGAAGTCACACAACTTTTGTAATGCCGACTTCACCAAGGCATGACTTTGATAATGCATCGTCATTAATGCGAACTCTTTTGGTTTTAATAATTTGGATTTAATAAATGATCTGATATTAATATGAGTAAAGGTCTGTTATAGCAATAAGCAAACAATTTTACAAAATCGTTCTTCGTGTTTACCTACTACTACGGTAACCTCTAAAATAATCAACGTTGTGTGCATTTATATTTAATTCAATATGATTATAATGCCAAGCTGAAATGCTTTTAACCCGTCCTGCGTACACTAAATATTCAAATACTAGTAAAATCAGTTTATTTTTATTGGACAATATAAATTTTCGTTATCACATGATTAAAATTTTCAACGATAAAAATTTGATATTAATATTAATGCTAATTAATTGCTCCGCAAACTAAATCAATGTCCGGGATAGCGATATCAACAAGAGCTAACCGTCAGTTTCGATCCATTTTACAACACAATTATTTTAAACCTCTGTGTATACTTAAGAATGCCAATCAAAAAAAGCTTTTTGACCATAAAAGGGCAACCTTTACGTCCTGGAGTGCCCAAGAAGCCGCGATACAATTCTCGTTGACAAAACTCGGTCTTATTGCTGTAGGCGTTCCTTTAGCTGTCTATGTTTACAAGGTGCGACTTGTTGTTTGAAACGCGTTTAAAACGGGGGAAAAAATAGATTACATGTATTAAAATTTTCATTCTTAAAAAGACTCGAGACTCACGCAACTTGCCACATTGATTCAGTGCACTATGTTGGTTTTGTTTCAAAACAAACTCATTTATGTGCCATATCTCCCACCCGGAAGTCGTCAGGTACAATTGGATAACACGCTCGTAGATCAACGGATGTTATGCAAAAAAGTTAACGTATGGACGCAGGATGGCTGCAAACTTGCCGGAATAATTGTCCGCGCTAAAAAATCAAAAGAGTTTCAGGCGGGATTGGATGAAACGTCTTGGCGGGACATTGATGACAATGATCCAGTCATGATTTATTTTCAAGGGTGAGTATGTTTGGAGAGAAGGATGAGAGAGAAAGAGAGGGAAGAGAACTTGTCGTGAATTCGATCATATCTTTATCTCTATATGCCAACAGGAATGCTGGTACCATGCTTACTCGTCTGCCGGTGTTTGAGCGTCTTCTTCTGCATCAGACTAAATCCACTCCGAACTTGACTATAGCTGGGATAGGTTATCGTGGATACTGGTTGTCTACGGGTCATCCGTTCGAAAAAGGTCTCCAACGCGATGCTCTTGCTATCTTTGACTTTGTACGACAACAGTTTCCGAAAAATCCGTTATACTTGTATGGTCACTCGCTAGGTGGTGCTGTTATGCTCTATCTCGCTTCTCATCCACATGTACAACGAGAGGTAAAAGGCATCATACTCGAAAATACGTTTACCTCCATGCAAGACATGGCAGCCACCCTGTATCCTCAGAGCTGGTTGCCGTATAAATACTTGGCGCGTAGTCCTTACATACTCCGAAGTCGATGGGAGAGTGAGAAGAGGATAAGGGCTGTAACTACGCCTATTCTCTTCTTGTCTTCTGTTGATGACGAAATAATACCACAGTCTCAAATGATGAGGTTACGAGACAATGCAATCAATGCAAAGTTCACGACATGGATAGAATTTCATAATGCTTTACACATGAATACGTACATGCAGGATGGATATTTGGAAGCCATAAAACAATTCATTGATAAGACATTATAACAATATTAGCTGCCTGGATAACAGAGATTGCTCATTGCATGTTTATTAATTACGAGCTCTATCAGAAAAATTTCACTCTTATGGTCGATAACTTTCAACTCAAAAAATATCTACATTGATACAGTAAAGGTATTTAATGATATATATTCGTCTTTTTTTTTTCCCTTTCTTTTTACAATACATGACAAAATAAAAGACTCATTAGTTGAGCATTCGTCAGTTATTAGACATTAATAATAATAGTAATAAGATTACTAAATTACACATTAATAATTAAAATTATTTTAGTAACTAAATTAAATCAAATTGGTGCCGTCAGTGTCTATATATAGTAAAATACTCAATAATACTTGAACTTTTTGTTGCATCTTTTTCTCACATTTTTTCGTACTTTCATCATTCAGTCGTATCATCATATGCCAATATCTTACTCATAAACTCTGCATAACTGACACACTTTGCCCGATGTTTCCCTACCAGTTTACTCAGATCATCTCTTCTCTCTATATACGAATGCCTATACATGGAGGCCGGAGTGTTGAAAATAGAATGAAGGCAGTTGCGAAATGCTTGCACCGCTGTAGCCCTAATCAAAGGCCCTAACAAGGTTTTACTCACGACCATACCCTGACTGATAGGTCCAAACATTGTCACTTTGCTATCTCGATGAACGTCTACCGAAAATAATCCATTAGGCAACGGATTCACTACAATTACTGCATTCCCAAAATCACCCTTGATCGTATTCTTTTTGTAGTCACGCCAATGCTCGTTCCACACTATATGCACATGATCATTACCGATATGTCTCTTTTTCTTTACCATCTTCACGTCAGACGGGTCATTAGGCATTTTGGTCACATCATGAAATATTATTTCCATACTGGAATCACAGTAATATGTCGCGCTCTTCCCGTTGGCACCAGTACGCTCTAATCCTCCTACATACCCAGTATGAGTAGCTAGATCAACTTCCCATCCTAAACTACTCACAAACTCGTCATACATTGCACTTCCGCTCACGTTCCGTAATATACTCGACTCATCCTCCTGTCCGGCTCCAACATACAGCACCGCAATCTTGATAACTTCTCTCGGATGTCTCTTATCAAGTAACTTCAGATCACGATTTATGGCGGCCGATTTTCTCAAGAGGAATATGTAGCTATCTTTAAATGTCTCTGGAGTTAACCATCCCAAATGGCTTAACAACAGTCGACAGTGTTGATATGGTTCGGTTGGTTTCTCAGATTCACATGGAATACACGGCAAGAATGACTTTGATAACGAGAAATCTGCTCCAAGCGATAGGTGCGACGTCTCCCTCGAATATAAGGGTGTCTTTGGCATTTTAGACTTTTTTTGACAATCGCCCACATGAAATATACTATTCCTAATTGTCTTCACTGTATCATACCACGACTTTGCCTGATCGTCAGACGCGTTCTCATAAGATATCTCTTCCTTTATATGTTTCGCCATCTGAAGTTTGACCAAATCCAGACGAGGTCGTTGTTCAGGCGGGGTCGGAGTTACAGCGCGCACATTACCAGATGGAGAGCAGTCATGATAATTGGTACCAATGTATGTGAGTAGATCATCCAACGAACTAGGTACAGAAGAAGTGTTTGATATTGGAGAATCGTTGGATTCGCTAGAAGGTTCTGTCACTTTCTCTACATCTATCTCACTACTGTTATCGTTATGTTCACTTGAGAATAACAATCGTCGTTCCTGTTTCCTACATTGTTTCTTCAGCTTCTCTCGTCCTTCCAGTTCATCAGTCATACCAATGTACTTTGTCTTGCTTGATTCATCTTCATGTATTGCCTTGAAAAACAGTCTTGAATCCCATGCGTATCTCCCAGTGATGTCCCTAATTATCATCCTTGATTGAGTAGATTTTTCACCTGGCACTTCGATCAGTGTAATTATTGTAGTATCATTAATTGAAAAGTATTGATAGTGTTCGGATAGCTCGTCTTCCGCAGGATCAGACCCAACCGGACCAACCAGAGAACTACTTGTCATAGCAGCACCATGAATCGGAGAGAAATTGCCCAAATGATGAGTCAAGTGAAGCAGTATGCACTCGGCTACATCTTTGATCAAGTCCGGGTCCTCCGGATAGTCTGCCCCCACTACATGCACTCCGTGTTCATTGTTAAGTGTAGCACTGAGACATACTCTACGATCAGCTTTTTCGAATTTTATTGAAGAGTTTTGGACAGTCTTTCTGCTGCGAGATTTTTTCGGCTTTGTTGTAAGTAATTTATCATATTTTGAGGGCTCGTACTGGAAAGTCAAGAGAAAGACAGAGTAAGATAAACGAGACCAGTCAATACAGTTAACTGTAAAATACTACTTACTCCAGTAACTTCGAAAGTTAAACCAATTACGTCAAACACTAGCTGATACAACTCTGTCTCTATAAAGATTCTTGGAGGAATAGCCATTAGCCAGTGGTTAAGACATTGAAACAGTTTGGTAATGATGAAACCTTAACAAAAAATAATGATATGATTAGCATGACATGGTAATAATTGTCACAATACGTTTCATGATATACCTCTCCCATTCCTCTGAGCTCCTCTCTGCAAATTTAAATGTCCATCCAAGGCTCCAACGAGGTTACTCAAAACGACTTCTATGATACTTGTATATATCTATAGATATAAAACACAAATTAGTTATGGTGCAACTTTTAATTAAAATACTCATAAACTAAGCTACCTTGGCATCATCGTTCTGATTCGGACGATTGTTCTGAGCAAACACACTCAAACAATCGGCGGCGGCGGCCACAACGGGAAGATGGTTCCAATATAATTGATCAACCAAAGCATGGAAGCACTCCTTCACTATAGACTTGTGTGGCCTAGAATGATATTGAAACGATAGAACATGGAAAGTATGACATTTAGTCAATCATGTACATAGAAACTGCACTTTAACGTTAACAGAAAATACATACCATGTCACTGACGTCAGCTCATTATAAGCAAGAGTGCAGATGCCATATAACAGCATTATATGAGTATCAGCATTACGCACACTCTCTTCAGTCTCGAGTGATCGTATGAGAGTATCCTTAAGCGTCAATCGCACCTTTGGAAGAAAACAAATATACAACTTGAATAAAAAAGACACTCGCGTTGACTCCACTCGCGGGAGGCTAACATTTTATACAACATGTAGTTTTCAAATCTAAGCCTCGTGGTTTGTACATTATTCACATTAATAACAAACTCGTCACCCGAGATTCATAGCATACCTCACTCAGTCTAATCGACTTTACCCTTCCAAACTCGTTCCCGTCCAAATCATTGTCGTCCAGACCAATGTCGTCCAACTCTGCCAAATCATTGTATGGCACTACTGGCACTTTGGCTGACGCAGATTGGCCCACAACACATATCAAAGAACACAATATTGTAATGGCATTCTGCCTAGTCAACTCTGGTAGTGACGAGCTTGTCTGAGTTAACACATTCCTCACTGATTCTATAAAACCGCTCACTAATATCTGGCATCCAGGAAGCCCTTGCGCAAAGAGTCGGGTGGAATTATTTATTATAGCTGAGGTTATTGCCGTTTCCCGTTCGGCTAGGCCTTTGAGCATCAAACGGTAGAAATGAGCATAATAGGAAGAGGGAAGCGGGTGTTCGTGACGACGAGACATCATCTTGCACATTCCAGCGTAGGCTTGAGCGCGACCCGGCGCATAGGCACTGAATGTGTTAATAAAGAAAGACGGTTATGAAAATTCGAATGCGAGATTGAGATTGTGCGCAACAAGTCTCTCTAACATGACTTACGCAGGCATGTCGCACGCTTCAAAAAACCACGGCGCAAAGTTACTGTATAATGACGGTAATGGGACGTTGTCATATGGTTGATTGTTACGTATCTATTCGAAATGTACAGTGTTAGTAAGGCACACTATTACAGTTGATTCTTTGGTTCTTGGAAAATCTACCATTGAAAGCATGCCCCAAAGTTCCACCAATCCTTTGATGGCTTCCGAATGATTAGGAGATATCTAAACACAAGAAATGAGCGTTAAGTACTCTCTAATTATCGTTTAAAAATATCAGCATATCCAAATTACCTCAATGCTATTGACATTGCCTAACGCAACTAGCATGTTCTTCCATACATAAAGAACATTCACTGACGTCCAGGGAAGTCTTTCTATGTATAGGAACTCGGTATATCTAAAATTGCCTAAAGTATTCGATAACTTCTCGGTGCTACAATTGTGCTGGGTAAAAATCGATGAAGCCGACGTTCTGTTGGACTAAGGAGTCGTAAAGACAAGATTAATATAAAGCATACAGTCGCTTATTTTTATATGCACTGATATTACACTATATTAATAATGTTCCTGGCTTCTTTTGTCATAATCATACCTTTACATTAGAATCCTCGGGAGTAAAATCGCTATTGCTACCATAATATTCCTCCTCATCTGCATGTGTATCATCCTCAGTTTCATCTTCAGATGCAATGCTCTCGGAATGGATAGATCCATTACTACCAAACCCGTTGTTCATAAAGTTAAACAACTGTCCACCCAATATTTTATTCTCATTTAGCGGCGACATGTCCTGATGGATGCTCACAGCCCTGCGGACAGGTTTACTATCGGGTGTCTTCACATCAGGTGATACCATTTCCTCACGTGACGAACTGCTTCCTGTAGTCTTATGTCGCGACTCGCGGAGAGACAAATGACGGGTTTTATTTTTTGACGGGAGACGACGATGTGAATATTTCTCGTTTATGGCGAATTCGGAAAGACGTCTGTTGGTTTCAAGCGCATCAAGGTCCACTTGATATAGATATTTAGAGAGGATGCGAGTGAGGCGAATCATTATTTTCTAATAAAATGTCGAATTACGATAACAGTGTAGAATGATAAAGTATATCCCATGAGAAATACAAACACGATAACGACCAAACATAAGAAAAGCAATTATAATAAAGCTTCTGATACTCACTCTCCATTGCGAGATTGTTTGTGACCATCGAGTAGCTCTGCTCATCTCAAATGTCAACGCTTGCCACAACTCGCCTTCTTGCGACATTGATCGCACAAATGCATTAAATATTGTCTAGCATGTTAAAACCAAGAGACGTGTTGTGAGTATACAAAGAATCCATACATCTATTAAATATGTTGAAACATCGCAACCTACCTCTACTAAATAGTTCACAAAATCATCAGCCAACGTGACTGATCTTATTGACCCATATTTATCATTTTGATTCATTATCCTGTGTTGAATCTCTAACAAGTTTGCTAGCATAATTTCCCTGTAAAACCGATGTCATAACGTTCAAATCATCCGTTAATTCCATGATCTGGATCGTATTTACATAAAAATAAACAAGGCATACCATGTCTTTGGCTCCAGTTCTATAGTACATTCGGCCACCATTGCTCTAAACAATGATAACGTGTCTTTATAAATGGCGACCTGCGATTCTGGTTCGAGATTCGCCATCTTGCCATCGGGCGTAAGCAACGGATGATCCTCAAATATGAGACTCAGTAGTTCAATATACCGTTGAAGGTATTTATTGGCTTCAGTATAATTATCAATCGATAAAGTAGGAGATGGCGTTCCACCTGTATCTGTGGAGCGGGCGTCATCGTTGGATGAACTGGTTGTATCAATCGAAATATTTGTCGGTGCCGAGGACGTCATGGTAACAGTTTTGCGAAGGAAAGATGGTCGTTCTTCTTCCTATTTATTGAACGGCAAGAAAATTTATTATACGCGTATAGACAGCAAAGTTGGAAAGATATAAGAACATCTGCATATGACTTACTCCGCTGAGTATCCACATTCCAATAATATGAACTGCTCCGCGGACAATGTCTTTATATGCGTGACTACCAGGTGGTAAGATCAATGCTTGTCTCAATATCTCATGTATAAACTCGCGGTTCTCGGGTGTAAGTAATATGGACTTTAATATCGGAGTTGCCGGTGAAGAATGCGTAGGCGGAGTATCAGTGGCCAAGTGGTTATTGTCGAGAGAATAGTCAATAAAAAACTGTATCAAAATGCGTAGTATCGTCGGTGGACATTTTCTAAACCCGATATCTGGGAAATAATTAAAACCCTCGTTAGTACTTGTTTTTTGAATCATTACAGCGCCTATTCAACTTACTCTCTTTCTCTGACAATAGACCGAATTTCTTCGCACATGCTGGAAACAGTTTCACCAAATAGTGCTTCTTAAATAGATCGAAATGAAATTTGGCAGCGGCAAACGCAGCATCAATGCCCATTCCAACTGCAATTCCGCTATCATACGTCAGACTCTCGACTGGAAATTCGTACGTCTCTTGCGGCGGAGTAGACCCAGCCGCCACATGAGCCAATCGAGCCAGACAAGATAGATCATGTTTTATAAGCGCGATTGCGTCAACTAGAGTTGGCGGTTGAGGATTGGGAAATAGCGCAATTCTATCTTCGGCTGCAGGCAAGTCATTGTGTTATTAAACAAGAAATAATCATGAGCATTTTCTGCATTTGAACACATCGGCCTTACAAATCGCATCTCACGCACCTTTTATCAGTTCCTGTCGTAGCGTGATGCTACCTTCATTTGAATCAAAAGTGTTCTCTACACTGTTGATGTGATCGTACACAAACAAATCTAGTGATATTGCATTTGCGTATAATCGAACAGCTTCCGCTAACTCTATAGTCTGGTCGTTAAGCCATAACAAAAGCAGTTGAAATCCTATTATTCGAATTCTAGGATGATTTCTATGCTCAAGAAGGTGATTTAATATTTCGGCTACACAAGAAAAATGAAAATATGTTTTAAAAAAAAAGTAATTTGGCAAAGATATGCATTTCACAACGATAACCTTTCCCCAATAAATTCTCTCTTCCGTTTTACAAATGACGTACCAATCTCCTTCTTATGCCATCCTTTCCGTATTCTATCAGGTAAATACAGGAATATTCTTCGCAAAACCAACAATATTCTATTTACATGAGCAAACTCCTTGGACGAAAAGGCAATCGGGCGATCTGTCCTCTCTTTTATCAACAGAAACAAATGTAAACAAACAATGATCTCATGCAAGGATATATGAAATAAGATAATATATAGAATGTATATTTTGAAAAGAAGAAATAAAACTTACGTCTTATTTTCTCTGTTTGATCCACATACGCTTTATACATTACATCGAAAACCATATCAGAGTGATCTTGGAAGAATTGGGCTTGATCTAATTCATTAGAAGCGTCTATCACGACAATATAAGCATTGAGTAGAGAATAAAAAAAACCAATTAGATCTTAGTGATTATAGATTCATATTATCAAATAAAATATAAATTAATCTAATTCCTTTACCATCTCGCCCATCACATACACACACCACTTACACACACTCTCACACACACTCACGCAAATACACTTGCACACACAAACGCACACATAAACGCACACACACGCATACACACACGAATACACACAGGAATACACGCATTCATACACACGCACACATGCACACACGCACACACGCACACACGCACACACATTAGTAAACCTTTATCCCACCATATAACCCACCGATAAAACTAATCAACGACATTATCCTCGCCTTAGATTTGTGTTTCGAATCGGAGAATACTCTTGTCTTTTTAAAGGTTCTCTCATTTTTATCATCCCTCTGTGGGGATCTACTTTGATCTCTATTTATAATGTCTTTTGGAAATTTGCCAGTTGTCTTCCTTGATAAGGAAGACGAATGACTGAGCGTTGCACTTGATGTATTCGATGAAGGTTCTTCCTCGGTTGGAGCAAGCGGAAAAGAGGTTTGGGAAGGAGAATTTAATTGGTATTGTCCGCTTTGCGGTCGTTTAATTTTGCTGATAATGCTACGCTGTGGTCGTCCAGACGCTTGTTGGTCACGCTGCATGACAGTAACAGTACTAGGAGAAGTAACAGGGGAAGAAGTGTTAGTGGGAGAAGCAGTATTCGTAGCTTCGTTGTTGGTCCCGCCCAATGTCAGCGCAATGTCTACTCGTTTTCCGCCTGAATCTGAAATAGACGGTCGCCTGGTAAACATCTGTTTAAACTTTGTCCCACTACTTGAATTTGAACTCTGCAGCACAGCTGGACGATCATCCACACCCTGAGTCGCGCGTCTAGAACGAGTAAGTGAAACTTTACGTTTTATTGAGGAAGAGGTTTTCACAGACGAACGCGAGGAGTTTTCGCGTGGGTCCATTGTATAGGCTCTTCCCAGTTAGAGTCTTTAAATTCAAAGGAGAGCTGTCTGCGAATACAGTTAATGAATTGAGTCATGAATGAACCATAAGTAGCGGAATTGTGTAACTGTAAAAAACAAGACATGATTGGTTAGATTCATTGAGTTTTTTTTTTCGGGGGTAGATTTCTCGATCTAACGCTAGAACAAGAACAGTAAAATTCAATGTCGAGCTACACAAATAATCATCTGTTTGTTAAATTCTTGATGATGAACAGGTAAGCCATGTGTTGGGAATCAACATCAACATGCCTGATGGTCTCCAATCGTAGGTGTTATTAAACAAAGGAACGAACGCAAACTTTCAACGTGCATACTAAACACTGACACATTTCAACCTCGCGAGATGATAACGTCTGTGCAATTTTCTTGTTAAACTGTTGACGAGACTTGCATCCTAATGATTAATAATTTGGTTTTTTAGACCGATCTTTGCATCATTCCGTTCAATGATAATGATGCCCGCGATGTATATGATATGACTAATCAGTATTATTATTATGGATAAAATCATTGATAATCATCTGCCAAATGTAATACACAATACCCGATATAATGGGCTTTGCCTATTAGCACAAAGACGACGCTTCGTAAGATGCAGACATTCCATTACTAATGGATATACGATTCTTGCTATTCGCATGCGAAACGTTCTTATGTGTTTATTTCCATACGTTTGTCAAAGACGTTCAATTGACAATTTAATAGATGGTCCGAAATAGGGTCTGATTTCTGTGTCTTTCAATTGCGAACGATTAATTGCGCAAGAACTGATTTATTTGCTCATATTCATTTGCTGCGAGCAATCAGATATCAGTATTTACACTAAACAAACGAGTACTATTACTGTGCTTCGGATCTTGAAAATGAAATTTTGACGTTTTATATATGTTCGGCTTGATACCTCTTTTGCGGTGGTGTTCTATCTTCCAGATGCAGAGACCTTTTGTTCTATTATGAGACACATCTCACAGTAACTAAACACCATCTCGTGATTAAGTTTACTCGTAATTGAGGTGCATGCCCACATACTGACTGATAACTTTTACTGCAAAGCAAACATAAATGTTAGCGTACGTTTAAATTGCGTCAGAAGAATGTAATTGTTGATATGACTGTTGATGCTTTATATCCCATATGAATTTCAGAAACGTTATAACCATACGATCAAAGCCCGTCAAAGCAGCAAGTTGTACATTAACCACCCATAACTCCATTACGACACGAGTTGCCAAGTAAAATCGTATGATCTATTACAAATTGTGACGGAAAGTTCTTTTGTAGTGCGAATCCATTGTGAATACAATGCTCGGATGTCAAAAAACAACTATTTCAAATAAAATGTGACAATGTATACGTATTTGTAAGCTTTGCGTGTTAAAATTTGATATTAAAATTACTGGATTACCAAACTTGGATTAGCACATTTTACAAGTCGCGTGGCTGAAGAAAAAGACTTTTTAATAGAACTCTAAAGTCTGATCCATCGAGTATTTATACTCTGCCAAAATTATTTTAAATCAATATGGAGAAAACTGAGACGTTAGGAGCGACGGAAGTATTTCAAATTGGCCTATCACTATTAATTAGGAAATTTAAATCTTTGCGAAACCATGAGCTCATACAAAACAATAAAGAAAGAACTGACTATTATTATTGACATTCTTATTGTGATGACAAGTCTTTCTCGGATCTTATTCAGTGACTAACCAATGAAGTCTTTTTGTGCACTACTGTACACACTGTACAGCCCGAGTTGAGGGCTGTGTATGTACGTTCGTATCTACTTGTCTCCCAGATAGCGCACATTCCCGTACTTTATCTCAGTAGCAGTAAAACTTTTAATGCAGCAGTGCTTTATGAAATGTCATTTCGTTTGGTTAAAGTTTGGCACGATTTTTATGAGAATTAGACTATGCATAACCCGCATGACGTACTTTACATCTTTGCGAAATCGCCAGGTTTTGATCATGCAATAAACTTTTGTGCATTATATTAATTGTGACACACATTTACCTATTAACCAATAGCTTAGTCAGCTTGTGGTTTTTTGACGGTGCCTTTTTTTTCGAAAAGAATGGGAAAAAAAGTCATTTGTCACTTGTACCACCAAAGATCAACTGTACAATCCCATAATATTGTCATCAATAATATACTTCTCATCCAATCATTGATTTTGCCCTCGTCTCACAACAATACAAGGACAACTTAATTCCTCATCTTTCCCTGACATTATGGGAGACGAGGCCAGAATTGTTCAAGAATAAATACCGATTTGAGTAAAACCTTGCTCGGAGTTCAATTAGAGCTTTGATTGGGTAATGACCTATGGAATCGTACAAAATAAACAAGCACGTCTGGTTGCACAATTCAAGTAAATAATCTAGCACACAGAACATGCTGATAACAAATGCCCCTTTTATTTCGCAACATACCCTCATCATAGCAAGTTTAATCCGTTGAAACCATGCATTTAATTAATTAATGAACAAGAGGAGAAGAAAATTAGAGTCACAAATTAATTAAAAATAATAAAAGTCTGCGCATTATTATTCCTTGTTATGGTTCATTTTCCCATCAATCAAGTTATTACAAAATAGCCATCGGTATTTTCACCCAAATTCATCTACTGCTATTTTTAACAAAGCATAGGCGGCTGTGCCAATGTCTTCTTTTGATTCATCATCAATTTCTATGAATTACCGATTTTTCATTTCGCCTATCGCACGCATCCTTGTTTTTGTTTCCCGAACCAAAGACGGCAGACAAACTCTGTATTACATTACTTTTCATCTACTGCATTCGAAAGTTACATCTGATATCTCTTGGCATCCAAACAAAGTGTGCGAGTTATTCTCTTCCTATACATGGTTAAGATTTGCGTCACGCAAAACCGCGCAAAACCCATCAATATATAACGCGCATAACTCTAGTCTGCAAAGAATTTGCACGAGCCTCATATCCTCCCTTCGCTTTCTACCCATACTCTTAAAGAGTATCCATTACCTCGAGTAAATTCTTTTACTCCTCACTTTCTTTTTAAATCTCCCCTAACATCGTCATACACTTTCCCACCAAATAATACCTACCCATCTAAATCCTCAACATGCGTTCGACCTTTCTCTCTCTTCTTCTCTTTTTCTCCTCCGCCTCTTTTTCCGCAGCCAGCTATCTCATAAGCAGTCCAGGGACTGGAACCGTCTGGAATGCGAACGATAAGGTCGAAGTCGATTGGCAAGGCACAGACGAGCCAAAAGTTAAAGTAAGACTTGTTTATGGTTCGGCAGCGAATCTGCAACAGTACGCTGTACTCTGCGACGGCATCGATTCAAGCGTAGGGAAATGCTCTTACACGGTTGATAGCAATATTCCCAGCGGCCGCGACTATGCAGTTACTGTCGGAGAAGACCCCAATAATTATGGGTATTCTAGCTTTTGTACGTATTCCTGATCTTGAGTAGGAGAGGAGAATTAAGACAATATTAAGAATTGAGCATCTTATAGATTACGTAATTAACCGAGTTTTTGTATTTTTGTTTAATAGTCACTATCAAAGCGAAGGGAGATCTTCCACCAGCTACTGGATGTCCTAACTTCGTAAGAATTTTTCCAGTCGAATAAACCCAACTTTATCTGTTGCTATCAAAATCCGCTGACGCATGTCTTCCCCGTTCTCTCCTTTTAGGGTGGCCAAAATTGCCCAGAATCACTTCCCTGTTGTAGTGCATCGGGATACTGTGGCGTTGGTAACGACTACTGCGGTAATGGATGTCTACCCCAGTACAGTTTTAACGGCAAATGTGGTAACAGCCCACCAGCACCAGCACCAGCACCACCAGCACCAGCACCACCAGCACCATCAAACGGAAATAAATGCGGCAACTCTGTGTGTGATGCATCCAATCCCTGCTGTAGTAAATACAATTTCTGTGGTGCAACACCCGATCATTGTGGAATTGGCTGTCAAGCCGGAAAGAGCTTTAATGGAAAGTGTCTAACTCCTCAAGCTTCACCAAAACCTAAGAAATGCGGTACCAAATATTGCAAGAGTACGGCACCGTGCTGCTCAAAGACTAACAGATGCGGGACAGCGTGCGGAGCTGGATGCCAGCCCGGAAAGAGTTTTGGTGGCAAGTGTAGCGCGTAAAATGGACTTGATAATGAGACAATAAATAGAAGGAACTATGTTATTTATATAATGATAGAATGTCGATTAAATAATTAATAAGAAAGTAGTATTAATCAAGTCTCATATCATCACGAAAGTTCTTTAATAACAAATCTTGTCCATTCAAACGAATCTTTACATTGAAAATTTGTCTCATAAATTTGTGAATTTAAGACATGTATCTTTGTTGATATGAAAGTTTTTGTAACCTTGCCAATAGCCCCGGCAGTCTGATTTCAATAATCCTTGATTTGTTTATTAGTTGACGTGACGAGATTATTATTATGTGCATATGCCAGACCTTGATCCCGAGAAAAGCATCATAGGCTGACACATGATCATAAGCATGAGTAATATGCCGTTAATCATATGATGTGAGACTTGCAGTTGCATAATTTAAGTGCTGCAGCATTTCTGCAAAGAAATGCGTTTGATCATTACGTGCCCAAACACTTCTGCATTACATTACACTCTTGTCCACTAGGGAAGGAGGGTCATGTAGTCATTCATTTGACAATGTCCCATATATTTAATCGTGTTGGTTTAAACAATGACTAGACTGCAACATGGGGACATGGTTACCTGACGTATAGGAAGTGTGCATTTGAACACGTGAGCTAAAGAGGCTGATTACGACGTGGCTGGAAAATGAGCTGATGTTTTGCTTGATTTACAGCAGGTGGTACACTTGCAATTCTTTCTGAATTGACAAAGTCCATTGCGATTTTAAGCCTGCTAGCCATCCGTTGGAAGAGTCACAAAAGCTGATTCGCGAAATGAGGCTTTTTCTTTTAAAATGTTTTCCGGTAATATCTTGCTGTGCATTAAGTGCAATATAGCTGTAAAATAATTCAGTTGATCGATTATGCGAACAGCAGAACGAGAGTCTACAATTAATATTGTAAAAAATTAGTAGAATAGGAAAATCCTGACTAATCGACATACCAAATCGAAGATCACCCTGTTTAAATATTTAATTTCTCTTCGATTCTGTGGTATAATAATTGTTGTTATTATCATATCATATGTAACCCTTATGTGGATATGAGTACGTGAGGTTGATCGGGTATTGTACTAATTATACTTTTATTATTCATATGTTGTGAACGAGTTAAAGAGGATATCGAAATCGTGCTTAATTGGTTTAATTTATTTAATTTACCGGTATTCATTAGTATTAGCCAAATTCGGGAAAAAATTAATATGATGTTCGCTTGATAAAGACCATAGTGATGATTGTCGCACTTTGTTATATCGAGATCGTTTTACTGTACTTGGATCTATATGAATCGCACAACAACATCATTACATGTTATTATATCGCGAGATTATAAGTAATATCATTATATCGAGCCCAATTTTAACTTGGTTCCGAGAAAACATCATATTTGACTTATCGGGGGATCATTATATTGAGAGCGACTGTGTACTGCTTGATTTTAATCTACACACTATTTCTTCATTTATTAATATATGATGAATATATACAAATTTACAATTTCAACTTGTTAGTTAATTTTCAAAAAAAAAATTGCTAGGTAACTAGATATATGCAATCTTCCAATAATTATAATAAACCACCAACAACAACGGCAAGAATAAGAATGTTACTCTTGACGTTGAGCCCAACCTACTCACAGTTTCTACAAAAAGAACATTTAATTTACTAATATATAAATAACCAACAACAGTAGAAAAGAAAATTTTTTAAGTGTTTAAACAATCACAAAATTAGTATACATGGAAAGATTATAACGTGCTCCATTGTGTCCTTGTCTAGCAGCCTTTTGACACCATCTAACAGCCTTTTGAATATCTTTTTCAACACCAATTCCATTCTTGTAGCATATGGCAAGTTTATACTGAGCATCAGAATACCCTTGTTGAGCAGCAGCACAATACAATTCAAAAGCCTTTTGGACATTCTTGTCAACTCCAATTCCTTTATAATAGTAGGTGGCAAGACTGTTTTGTGCATATGAATCTCCCTGTTCAGCAGCCTTTTGATATAATTCAAGTGCCTTTTTCAAATCTTTTGCAACTCCAATTGCATTCTCATAACATAAACCAAGATTGTAAATCGCTTTAGAATACCCTTGTTTGGCTGCCTGTTTGTATAATTTAACTGCCTTTGCTACATCTTTTTCAACTACAATTCCATTGTGATAACACCTGCCTAAATTACATTGTGCTCTGGCATGCCCTCGTTCAGCTGCTTTTTGGTAGAGTTCAACTGCTTTTTCAAGATCTTTTTCTACTCCAATACCATAATTGTAACATATGCCTAGGTTACATTGGGCTTTGGTATAGTCTTGCTTTGCTGCTTTCTGGTATAATTCAACTGCCTTTTGGAAGTCTCTTTCCACTCCAATTCCGTTCTGATAGCACACTCCAAGATGATATTGGCCATGGGCACATTCTTGTATTGCTGCTCTTTCATAAAACATGACAGCTTTTTTATAGTTCACACATACACCAATTCCATTCTCACAGCACAAGCCAAGAGTAGTTTGTGCCTTGGCATACCCTTGGTCAGCTGCTTTTCTGTATAGTTCAATGGCTTTTTCTAGATCCTGGTTTATTCCTATTCCATGCTCATAACACATAGCAAGACCATATTGTGCATAGACATTATTTTGTTCAGCTGCTTTTTGATATAATTCAACAGCCTTTTTGACATCTTGTGCTATGCCATTTCCATGTCTATAACACATGCCGAGATGGTATTGTGCAGAAGCATATCCTTGATCAGCAGCTTTTTGATATAATTGAATGGCTTTTCCAATATCTTTTTGTATTCCAATTCCGTTCCTATAACAATTACCAAGATTATATTGAGCACGATAATAGCCTTGTTCAGCTGCTTTTTGATACAACTCAACTGCCTTTTTAACATCTTTTTCTACTCCAACTCCATCTTCAAAACATGCACCAAGATTACTTTGTGCTCTAGCAAAACCTTGCTCAGCAGCCATTTGATACAATCTAACTGCCTCTTTAACATCTTTTTCTACTCCTATTCCCTCTTCAAAACATGCCCCCAGATTATGTTGTGCAGGTGCATAACCTTGATCAGCAGATTTTTGATACAATGCAACAGCCTTTATAATGTTCTTGTCTACACCAACTCCATCATAATAGCATATTCCAAGATTATTCTGTGCCCTGGCATGTCCTTGGTCAGCAGCTTTTTGATACAATGCAATAGCCTTTTTAATGTCCCTTTCTACTCCAGCTCCATCATCATAGCACACTCCAAGATTGTAGTGTGCACATACATTCCCTTTTGCAGCTGCTTTTTGATATAATTCAATTGCTTTATTAATATCTTGTGTGACACCAATTCCCTTGTCATAACAGACACCAAGGTCATTCTGTGCTCTGGCATATCCCTGTCCAGCAGATTTTTGATACAAGTTGATTGCCTTTTCAATATCCTTGCCAACTCCAACTCCATTTTCATAACAAACACCAAGATGATGTTGTCCATGAGCACAGTTTTGAGCAGCAGCTTGTTGATACAATTTGACAGCTTTTTCAATGTCTTGATTTACACCAATTCCATACTCATAACATAACCCAAGATTAGTCTGTGCCTTTGCATACCCTTGCTCTGCAGCTCTTTGATATAGTTCAACTGCCTTTGGAATATTCTTTTCTATCCCAGTTCCCTTTCTAAAGCATGTAGCAAGATTATATTGTGCAGGAGCATAACCTTGAGTAGCAGCATATTGGTACAACTTTACAGCTTTTTTGACATTCTTTTCTGTTCCAATTCCATGTTTATAACATTTGCCAAGGTTATTCTGCGCCTTAGCATAATGATGCTTGGCAGCCTTTTGATATAACTCAACTGACTTTGTAAGATTCTTTTCTACTCCAATTCCATGTTCATGACAAACTCCAAGATTGTTCTGTGCACAAAAGCTTCCTTGTTCAGCTGCCTCAAGATACAGTGCAACAGCTTTTGCTATATCTAAATTTACTCCTGTTCCATATTGATAGCACAAAGCTAAATTATATTGTGCAGGTGCATAATTTTGGTCAGCAGCATTTTTATACAATTCAACTGCCTTTTCAATATTCTTGTCAACTCTGATTCCACACTCATAACACATGCCAAGGTTATTTTGAGCTTTTGCATGCCCTTGTCCAGCAGCTTGCTGATACAGTTCAATTGCTTTATAATCATCTCTGTCTACCCCAATTCCAGTCCTGTAACATAAAGCAAGATTATACTGTGTCAAGGCATCTCCATGTTTAGAAGCTTCTTGATATAGTTCCATGGCATTTTTAAGATCCTTCCCTGATACACATCCTTTTTCGTAGCAGATACCAAATTCAATCTTTGCATACAAGAATTTTTGTGAGGTAGTTTTCTGGTACAAGTCAATGGTTTTTTGAACATCATTTTCAATACCAGTTCCATGTATACCAAGACTATCTTGTGCTCTGACATATCCTTGCTTGGCCGCTTTCTGACACAGTTCAGCTGCCTTTTTAACATCCTTTTTCATACCCTTTCCATTCTTGTAGCACATACCAAGATTATACTGTGCAGGAGCATAACCCTTCTCAGCAGCTTTCTGATATAATTCAACAGCTTTGTGAATGTCTTTTTTCAGTCCAGTTCCGTTTTCATAACACATACCGAGATTATTTTGTGCCTTGGCATATCCTTGATCAGCAGCTTTTTGATAGAGTTTGACAGCCATGTTGATATCTTTTCTGACACCTGTTCCACTCTCATAACAGGCACCAAGATTGTTCTGTGCATTAAAATTGCCTTGATCTGCAGCTTTTTGATAAAGTTTAACTGCTTTTACATGATTTTCTATTACACCAGTTCCATTTCTATAGCATAGTGCAAGATTATATTGTGCCATGGCATGACCCTGTTTAGCTGCTTTCCTATATAGTCCAACAGCCTTTTTCAAATCTTTGACTACACCAGTTCCTTCTTCATAGCAAATTGCAAGATTATTTTGTGCTCTGGCACATCCTTGGTCAGCAGCTTTTTGATAGAGTTCAATTGCCTTTGCAAGATCTTTCTGCACTCCAATTCCATTCTTGTAACATACAGCAAGATTATATTGTGCAAAAGCATATCCTTGCTCTGCGGATTTTTGATAGAATTCCAACACTTTCCCTACATGTGTTTCTCTTCCAGTTCCAAGTCTGACGCATTTGTGAAGCTCATTTTGTGCAGTAGAACATCCTTGATTTGCAGCTTTTTGATACAGGTCAACTGCCTTTACAATGTCTCTTGTTACTCCGGTTCCATTTTTATAGCATGTGCCAAGGTTATATTGTGCAAAGGCACACCCTTGCTCAGCAGCTTTTTGGTATAATTCCACGGCCATTTTAATGTCTTTGCCCACTCCACTTCCAATCTCATAGCATTGGCCAAGATCAGTTTGTGCTCTGGCATATCCTTGCTCAGCCGCCTTCTTAAATAGTTCAATACCCTTTTTTTCATCCTTCACTACACCAATTTCACACTTGTAGCATACACCGAGATTATATTGTGCAGGAGCATAGTCTTGCTCAGCGGCTTTCTGATATAATTCGACTGCCTTTCTGATATCTTGCCTGAGGCCAACTCCGCTCTGATAATATGTACCGAGATTATTTTGAGCTTTAGCATATCCGTGATTGGCAGCTTTTTGGTATAAATCTATGGCCATGTTGATATCTTTTTTAATTCCGATTCCATGCTCGTAATAAGCGGCGAGATTGTTCTGCGCCTGGAAGTTATCTTGGTCTGCCGCTTTTTGATATAACTCAAATGCCTTTTGATCGTTTTGTGCCAATACAATTCCATTTTCATAACATAATGCCAAATTATATTGTGCATCAGCATGGCCGCTATCAGCAGCTGCTTGATATAACTCGACCGCTCTTCCAAGATTGATGTCTACTCCGTATCCATACTGGTAGCATACACCAAGGTTATTTTGTGCTCTGGCGTATCCCTGTTCAGCGGCTTTTTGATAAAACTCGGCGGCTTTTTCTAAATTCTCGTTCACTCCTTTTCCACTTCTGTAGCATACGGCAAGATTATATTGTGCAGGAGCATAACCTTGTTCGGCGGCTTTTTGATATAATTCAACCGCCTTTCTAATGTCTTTTTCTGTCCCGACACCGTTCTCATAGCATAAGCCTAATTCATTTTGTGCAAAAAGATCATCTTCTGTGGGAAACTTTTGGTATAATTCAACGTTCTTTTTACCGCTCGCTTTATCTTCAATATCGCTACGATCAATTGATGTTGAAACATCGTCTTCATCTTGATATGATTCAACGGCCGTTTCCCTAGCTATTTCTGTTTCTGGTTCTTCGTTGGGGCATGCTCTTGGGTCACTTTTTTGATTATGAGCAGACTTTTCTACGTCAACACCATGTCCACGACGTCTCCGAAATATTAATTTTAAATTTTCAATTATTCTTTTTGACATTTTCCGAGTTGTTCATTTACAAGACGTTTCGGTTTTATTACAAGTTATTACTAAACACGTGTGACCTTAACGGGTTTATGCATATACTACTATTGCTATTCCGAATTAGCGTATATAATAAAAAATAGCAAAATGCTAATGCCCATTTTTACTTTAAGTTTTAGGTCCCGAGTGCGACACAGAACGTTCTTGTAACCGACTATTATTATTTTAGAGTTATTCATTCACACGATTAGACATTCTGTACCATGCAGAGACTTAAATTTGCTATACAATGACAATGATGGAATCCAATTTGTTTGAGGAGTGCGAAGACCCGTGATTTTCCACTCCCAATCACAAGCGTGTATGCGTTATCTTTTGTTTATAGTTTGTAATAAGTAGGACAAGTAAACTCTTGAGAGTCACGATTCAACGATGATATTCAATATCGAGCAGCATATTTACTCTATCTTTACGAGCACAAAAGTCTTGGCCATAGATAATTATTTGAGCTGTCGATCAGTTGACGAATAAGTATTTCAACACGACTATTATTCTCCCATATCTGTCTGTTTGTTATTGTTGCACTATGCTAATTTGGTAAATGTCAGAGTTCAAAAGTCACATCTCCTCAGTTTCGTTCTGGTGGCGGAGTGTTGAAAGAATCTTCAAGCCATTGTTATTGCATCGTTACACTGCATTTTACCGACCAGTATCGTCCTGCGCGATTATCGGCCTCAGTCAACCCCGCTTATCTAGCAAATTTAAATGGTAACTTCATTCCGCTTTAGAAAGAAACATTCCTTATTGATATAAAATCTAATAAACGTATTTGGTTCAAAGAACCATTATTATATGCTGATAAAGAGATGATACGTTTGACTGAGCGAGTTAGTTTCAGTTGAATATGTTAAGGATTAATAATTAAAGGTTAATTGTTCGTTTTCTATTTTAAGGGGAAAACGCCAGTTGCATGTAGCACTGCGTATAGATACTTCAGGGGATTTGTAAGCCCACGACTTCAGAAGTGTACTATATGTCTAAGAATTAAATCTTGCTTTTTAGATATGATATGGCTTTACCCTTCATTCTTGTTATGCTCCTCAAAAAAAACTGCTTGAAGATACTGATATCACTCAAGACATAGGTGCTATTTTGTAATTCGAGCGTGGAACACCAACGCAAGTAACGAAGATTGCAAACAGGCAATTGCAAAGACTTGAGTAGCGATTATAAAAATGCTTAAACAATATACATTTTTTGGCCAGATGTCAAATGACGAGTTGATACTTTTGCACTTATATATCTACACGTAAATTATTCTGTCAAACCGAATCTCCTGTTTGTAGGAATCATTAAAATATCATATGTCGCGAAATCTTGATATTTGCTTCACGCAATGATAATGCAAGAAATGAATCTACGACAATAAATTTCGTGTCTAAAGCTTTCTGGTTCAATATAAATACGCTTGCAACAGATCTCTTATTTAGCGATAAAGACATTACCAAACATTGATAATCTTTCTTCGCAGCAATTTTACGGATGCTCAATATTGACACATTCTGATTGAAGGGTACGGAGATCTATCAAAACTAACTTGAACTATTAGAGTTGACTGGCAACTATTCTTGGAAATTTGGAAAATTCTCCAATTTGAGAATGTTTGATAGCCATTACTGGTATACATTATTATTATCTGTAGTTTATGTATGCATCAGAATTAAAGATCGGCAATTAGTAAAGCCAATTTAGGCATGATGACAACAAAAAATCTACGAAAACAGGTTCAGAAGGTTACAATAGAACGATGCAACACATCGCTCGCAACTTTATTACGCGCGGCATTTCACAGAATGCCCTACTGATATCTGCACTTGGAGTTCGTTCTTTATCCACCGCTGCTTCCAGCTCACCAGTCTCACGCGCAATAGTATATTCAGCCAATGGTCCTGCTTCCTCAGTCTTGAAAGTAGTTTCGTACAAACTCGCGCCCTTGACGCCGAAAACTGTTTATCTCAAATTCCTCGCCGCTCCTATTAATCCGTCAGATATTAATACTATCGAAGGCTCTTACCCGATCCAAGTAAAGCTCAGAAATCTAGAAAAAGAAGGCGCGGAAGAAGAGCAACACGATAAAGTGAAGTATGTAAAAAAAGGAAGAATTACGGAAGAAAATGGTCTGGTAGCTGTCTGCGGAAATGAAGGCGTTGCAGAGGTTATCGAAGTTGGGAGCGAAGTTAAAAATATCAAGAAAGGCGAATGGGTTATCATGCGAAGATCTGGGTTTGGTAGGGGTTTTACTCTCCGCAAGCTTTAATTAAAATTTCATCATCCATCCCAACCCCTTCCCCAAAACTGCTCTTCCTCTTCCCTCTGTCTTTTCTTTCTTTCTTCACCAATTCAAGGTACTTGGCGCACCTACGCTGCTGCATTTGCCGATGACTTAATCCCGATAGACTGTACTTCCATCTCCCCAATCGTCGCGTCAACTATATCAGTCAATCCGTGTACAGCGTACAGAATGTTAAAAGACTTTGTAAAATTGAAGGAAGGTGATTGTATCGTGCAGAACGGAGCAAATAGCGCTGTTGGGCAGATGGTCATACAGCTTGCGAAATTTTGGGGTTTAACGAGCATTAACATTGTTAGGGAAAGGTGAGAAATGTGTCGGAGGAAAAAGAAGGGAGAGAGAGGGGGGGAGGGGGGAGGGACGAATCTCGATAGACTGATTGAAAGGTTTACTTGGTCGTAGAAACCATAAATTTAAAACCTGAATCCTGACTAACTCTCACTTATCATTCGTGACAGATCAAACTACAATGAAGTTGTCCAGCATCTTCGCTCCCTTGGCGCAACATATGTTATCCCAGACACTATGCTCACCACTCCATCTTCGCTTTCCCAGTTTGTCTCCTCGCTTCCCCCTTCAACCAACGCTGTGCTCGGACTAAACTGCGTCAGTGGTCCAATCGCGACGCATATGTGTAAACTACTATCTCCTTCCGCGACCGTTGTAACATATGGCGCGATGTCGCTGCAACCCATCCGTCTTGCGGCGTCTCTGCTGATCTTTAAGGATTTTAGATTTGTAGGATTCTGGATGACTAGATGGTACAAGGAGATGGAAGCAAAAGGAGGAAATGATAGAAAGGAAATGTTAGAAGAACTACTAGATATGTTTAGAACAGGTAAAATCAACGTTCCACAATATGATGTGGTTAAGTGGGGTCAGGAGGAGAGCGAAGAGGAAGCGTTGAATACGGTAAGTAACATCTTGAAGAAAAGAACAAAGATGAATGCAAAGAAGCAGATCTTTAGCATGGTGTAATGTCAAGTATAGTAAGACTTTCGAAGACAATCATACAGTGAATAAAGAATGAGGATGCGAATTCTGGCAGGTCGTAACTCAATGCTTTCTTTCATTACAAATTAATGTGTTCTGGAATTTTAATAATTAAAGTATCATCTTTTAAATACGGTTGTATCGTACAACAAAGGTTTGCTTGACACCTGAAACGTTGATACACATTCCTCCTGATATATGTTTGATAGTACAATTTGATTATTAAATATTGAGGACTTGTGATCTATAGATAGTTGAATTTAAAGTCCATTAAATAAAAAAGAGTCCTTTGATGACAAAATCGGTTTCGTCAACATAAACTTTAGTAATTCGCATAAAAATGTTCAAGTCATTATTAGTCAAAATTTCTCATTCGACGTTTCTACTGTTGCGGATATTCGCGCGTCGGCGCTCCAAGCATGGAATTTGGATCGGACGTTGTGTAGACCGGCATTCCGTGTGTAGGCATTTGATAATTGGACGTCGAATAGCCAGACGTTCCATTCCAAGAACGTAGAGAATCATGTGGCGAATATGCTGGCATTCCTAAAGGCACTTGAGAATCGGACGAATAGACAGACGGGACATTCCAAGAATTATGCGGTGAATATGCTGATCCTTCAATTCCATTTAGAGAATCCACTGTTGAATATCGGGGTCCGTTCGCCAAATATGGATCGTAAACCGAAGGAGCGAGTCTGAATGCCGGTTGCCGTTGAGTGGGAGGGACGGCAGTTTGCTTTTGAATGCTATATGGCGGTGGTGGGGTGCCAATAGGGTCAGGAGGGACAATAAAGGCAGCGGCATTGACATTGGTCTGAGCCATATTTGTACCGTTCGCTGCACCACTATTTCCGTTTGATCCTTCGGTCGCAATATCGTGTGCAACCGTTTGCGCTCTTTTCTTGTTCCTTTTTTTCTTATATACTCTCCAAGACACTACCGCAACAATAATTATGACGACTAAGCCCACAGCAACACAGATGGCGACCTTGCGGGTGTTATTGCTCTTAGATTTTGTAGAAGTTTGACTACAATAATATATATTGAGTGAGGATTCCGAAAGAAAAAAAAAAGACGACAAGTCAAATAGATCAGTGTTTCAATGGAAGTGAGATACTCACGAGTTATCAGAAAAGGCATATCCGTACGCTTGACAATCATACTTGTAAATTGACAAGGGATCAACGCTGATATCATTGTTTCCATTACTATAACACTCTACACATGCAGTGAGTGTATTGTAATAGTCTATATTGCACTGACAAGCTGCTAGTCCAGGCCCTATCAATTTAAGGAGACAATGAAGGTTGTTATTACTGTAGGGTGGAATGTGATTGCAGACTTGTACAGATTCCGCATTGCAACATATATGCGTTTTCAATGTATGTATACTCACTCACACCATAGGTTCCGTTTAACGCATAGCTTGGCGGCGGTGAAAAATATCCATCACAGGGAACAAGCGAGTCGTTTACCTTTTTACAAGCGTTCTGCGGGCCACTGCAGCTACTTGACTGTGCTGTAACAAGAGGAATTGTACAGAGGAAAAGGAATAGCAACGACGTGATAGTAAAAAGTCTAGCCATTTCGAGCAATGACTCCGCTCCTCCAGCTGTGATTATCGTTAATTAATGTTTTAGGAGGATTAATAATAATACTAGTACTTTATCCGTTGCACAAACCGGTTAAAGAGCATAAATCATTGTAATAATGAGTTGTATATATATGGATATGAATGTAGTAACACAAAGCATGACTATGACTATCAAATTAATCAAAATAGCTTTGCTGTTCATTTCTTCGAACAGTAAAAGTTTTTAGACGAGAGTAAGTCATTCGCGCAATTACACACTGTAACATGATCTTTCGACTGTCATTTGCCTGAAACAAGACCTGTCACAAACGGTTGCATTGTTCTCCATGTTAACATTCTTATCCTCTGCTTTGGGCAATTTATTCAATGTGTTACAGGGTTGCCAACAAGAATATGAAGAGTAGAGCTATTTACAATGTTTGTCCTTATTAGCTTGCTTTCATTCTTATATCTTTATCGAACGCAACATTTCTTATGTCCGAGATTAACGATTTATTTTATTTGTTATTGAAAATCTTATACACATTATCGATATTTGCTACATAAATTTCTAATAATACCCTTTTTAGTAAATTTATAAAACAAACAGTTCGTGAGAGTTGTAAGCTCAGCAAGGAAATGAACTATAGCCGAATTGTTATCAATCAGCTCAACCTTTTCTGTAAGAGACACTGGTGAATTGCGATACCAGTCGATCACGTTGACCGATAGTCTACATTTTTTCGAGTTTTTCCAGAAACTTTACTCCAAGCTCCGAAGCAAAGTTATATATACCATAACTGGAAAAAATTATAACGAGTGTGTTACTCATGGAATTGGAAGTGTGCCACTGTCCCAATCCTACTCGTAATTGCTTGTGCTTGTCTTGAACTTTTAAGAGTCGCCGGTGGATTGCCTGATCTGCCCATATATCCAATTTACTTTTCTTGTTTAGGTTCACATCCTGATAATAGGCCGTACAGGTTTTGAAAACATTTTGTGGTTTATCACCAGCCTCAAGAATTACTAGATTCGGGATTTCTACATTACAGCCGATCTCAACACCTTCTATGAGTGCCTCATGGATATTGAGCAGATCAGTTGTATCTGACGAATGTGTGACCAAGTTTTTAAAAACGCCATTAACTCTTTGAAACCAGTCTTCGCTTATGACGTTTTTTCCAAATAAATTATGCTCCATGGTAAGTCGAATTCGTCGTCAGGGATCGAATCCAATGATTGCGGAAGTCTGAACTGAAGTACCATACGCAGTGTTGCATGAAATGTTTGCAGAGCTGTGGTATATTACCATATTTGTATGTTGATTCTCTTAACGTTAAGTTTATATTGTCGATTATGCAGACGTTCCAAATAAATGGATCAGCTTAACAGGATCTGCGGCTTGGTGTATGAGATTGCATTTACCATATTAATATACACTACCTTACCATAAATCACCGGATTTTTTGTCACGTGTTTGAAATAGTTATGAAATTTTTGTATTTTCTAAGCGACATTGACAATTTTCAAACTTATCAAGCATCGATAAAAATTCTCCATGATAAACTACTGCTTTTATTGTTGCATACATAAAATTTACAGATGTTAAAAGCTAATACTTGGTGTTCCCACCTTTAGCCTTAATAACAGCTTCTATTCGATGTGGTAAGCTCATAATTAAATTTTGCAACATCTCTAGGCTAATATTACTCCATTCCTCTTGAATTGCAGTTATTAAATCCTGCTTTGGCTGAGGCAGAGGTTTTCGTTTACGTACCTGACGGTCTAGATGGTTCCAAAGATTTTCGATCGGATTAAGGTCAGGACTTTGCGCGACCCAATCTAAAGTTCGAATACCATGAGTTGACATCCACCAAGTGCTATACAAAGATATATGGCATGGTGCTCGTCTTGCTGAAAGACTGAATCAGGATAATCTCTCACCCAAGGTATAAAATTGTTAGCTAGAACGTTAATATAAGCCTCGGAATCCATGTTTCCGTCAACTAATACTAAGGGACCAACTCCATTCCAACTGAAACACCCCCAAAACATTACTGACCCCCCACCAAATTTAACTGTAGGTTGAATACAGTCTTTCTTATAAGTTTCTCCGCTATTCCTCCACACTTTTGCCCGACCATCTGACTTAAAAAGAGTAAATCTTGACTCATCTGACCATACTATTTGTTTCCATTCTTCTTTCCAATCGCGTTTGTCTCTACACCATCTTAAACGATTACGTTTTTGCTTTTCAGTTAAGTGAGACTTTTTCTTTGCAGTATAACATCGAATACCCTCATCATGCAAGTATCTTCTAACAGTACTAGGATGTAATGTTGTTTAAAGATCAGAATTTAACTTACCTGTCAGAACGGGGAGCGAGCCAAACCTATCCTCTCGGACTATGCGTTTCAGAACCCGTACATCTCGGTCAGTAAGCGTTTTTGGGCGCCCGGGACGTTTCCTTGGTGTGGCAGAATGTGTTTGCTTATATCGTTTAATTGTATCATGCACAGTGCTAGGAGCAATGCTCAGTTGAGCGGAAATAACTTTTTGATTCGTTCCGCTAAGATATGCACCAATTATACGTTCGCGCTGCCCGTTTGAAAGCTCCTTTTTGACCATTTTATGCTTTTAACAATTGAAGAGTAGCAGGAAAATAGAAGTTATTATTCTACATAGCGTATTTTATTTGCACGGTATGCAACCCATAGGCGGTCGCTAGCTCCATTGATTTCCATAATAGAGAATAAATTCATAACAGAAAAACATTATTGCTGCATTTGGGACCACTCTCATCAAATGCGCACTTAATCCGCCATACAAAGCAGTCAAGCCCTCTTCGTGGGCAACCGTTCGCACGCATTGAATTATACTTGTGTATTTTAATTTACCATTCGGCTCTGGAGGCTGACGAAGTCGTGTTCGAATGACCTGAAATAACATTTGCATGGAAATTGGAATATTAGATTTAGAGCCTACAAACAAACTAATGAAAGAAAAGTTATAACCATTAATTAACGCGAGAACATCACTTGTGATCGGCCTCCTCCCTCTCGTTGACGATACAGTCTTGTATAACTAACTGACCTCATGTGGATAAGTGACGCAAGCAGCTAATAGCTTTGCAGTTCCAGCAGCAATAAAATTATCCAACCACAAATGCCAATAATTTGTTCCTTCCCTCATCATACTATTAACACCAAGCGTCACTGTCTGATTCTTTTTCCTACGCTCTGCCAACTTTGTTTTCAGAGATTCGTAGATTACCCATTGCATAGTACTCTCCGTAGTGCCTAAACATGAATTAAATAGAAAATAGGCCATCGACGTGCTCATTTGAATTAGTTTTCTGTGTTTAGATGAACACTCGGCTCGGACCAAACTTTAAACTTGAGTGCATCATGAGGAAACATCACCTAGATAAGATGCACTAAGACCCTTGTATAATCCTCTGATTCCCTCTTCGCGTATCACTTGTAACACACAGTCAAACGAGTTACGATATTTCGCCACCGGAAATAGCGAATTGGCCTTATTCGATGACTGCAATTGCATTCGAGTTTTTATTAACCAAATGGGATTTGTTATTGTAGATGTTGTGATTCCTAACGAACGGGATGGAAACCGAGAAAAATTATTAACCATATTGCTAATGTAACAAACTCACGCGTCATATATGCAGTAACACATTCGCTCCCGGTGCATCTCTTTCCGTCGTACTTTACGATACTTGTTTTACTCACCGGCCAAAATGGCAGCTGATGTGTGTACTAATGAAGTCTCTGCTCCGCCGTTCAACTCGGTTATTATCCTCTTTCCATTACCATAAGCAAAGAAATGTATAGCTCTGTTTACCAAAAAACAAACGCAAAAATAAACATAAATCAGCTGATACTGAAAGCTAGAATTTTCACGCCGAAAATGAGCACAAGGATGAATAATCAGCATCAGAGAACATGCCTTTAGTTATATCATACAGTTTACCTTGCTGGAATGACTCCTACCAAGTTAGGACCTAGCCCTTTGAAATACGCACGCCATCCCTCTACACGATAGATTTGACTGATAACCCACAGCATGGAATGTGGGTAAATAAAAGTAACAATGTGAGTAGAATCGATACGGAATAAAATCAATACTTTGTATACGCATTCCCGTCCCACTGTTTTTGAGCGTTTTTACCACAGGATTTGTCCGGTATCAACAAAATGTTTAATGACCGGAATCTGTATCCGAGTCTTGTTTAACCTGTTTTTATAGTATTCGGACTATCGTTGACATGACTTTAGAAATCGTGATAATACGCGTCGATAATCTTTTGATAGTTCAAACTACTTACTTGCAGACGTGTCTTTACAACATCCAATGGACTTGTCACGATAGCTCCCGTCATACCTCCAACACTGGTAAGAGAGCCAAAGTTCCATTAATCATCACATCAGATCAATACAAAACTGGATTTTTCTATCGTATTATTAGAACTTACCCTCCAGCAACAAAGTGTAACCATGCTTTGGATTTAATAGTTTCAGTTGGAGTCCGTTTTGGTTGTGGTGGTACAACGCTTCCCTGCGAAGAGAAACCCAAAGGAGGTTGTGACAGCGGAGGACTACTCTTGGTCGTAACAGTCATATATATCTGTAACTATCAATTATTACGTAAAGACGATCAAGACACTTTCTTCAATTGTTAAATCCTCTTGTCCCCAAATTATGCGTTTCTATTCCCTTCGTGCTTATGTTGCAGTAGTACCTATCGCGAGGTTGCAGTAGTACCCTAGCCATGGCAAACAAAAATGTTCGGATCACGTGAAATGTTCGGATCGGAACGCCCAAAATATTATTACTATTACTATTACAGTCGATTGCCGACCCCATAATTCGACCTTTCCGGTAATTCGATCGCCTTGAGTGAGACCCGATTTTTTCATATGATTTTTCTTCCTTTAATTCGATCGAACTCAGGAAATTTCGATTACTCGTTAATTCGACCGCTTAAATAATTTCTATTCAGCCAATACGTCCGTTAATTCGACCATGGTCAATCATTTCCATTTAAGGGTTAATTTATTAGTATTAGCTTTTTCCAATTATTCGACCGGCTGTGATAAAAAATTTCGATTATCCCCGGCTGATTCTTTATTCCATCATATGTTCGTTTCCATCCAAAATGCCTCGATCGAAAAAAAAAACCTTATGTTACGTTGAGTGCCGAACAGAAGCAGGAAATATGTCAGCGAAAAGCTGAAAACCCTCAATTTTATCCAACTTGGAATTGGCTATAGAATATCGTACAGGAAAAACAACCATTCAGAATATTATAGCTCGATCAGAAAAATGGATAAACATCGATGTTAATGAACCTTATGCTAAAAAGTTAAGAAACCGAAGGCCAAAATGGCAAACGTTGGAAGAAGCCCTATCATTATGGACGTCGACTGTTATAGAGAATGGCTATGCTCTTACCGGTGACGCCATACTCGCTAAATCTCGCGACTATGCAAAACGTTTAGAAATTAATGACTTCAAAGGAACAAACGGTTGGTTATCTAAGTTTAAGAAACGTTATGGATTGAGACAAATGGTAAAGCATGGGGAGGCTGGTAGTGTGCCATGTGAGAATTATTTGGAGACTGAGAGAGAAAAACTTCGTAAGGAATTAGACGAGTACAGTATGGATGACATATATAATGCAGATGAAACTGGCTTGTACTGGGCGATGGAACCTTGTCGGGTTCTGACTGATCGTAGGGTTTGTGGGAAAAAAAAAGAATAAAAGTAAAGTTTCGATACTATTAACAACAAACGCCTCAGGAACAGATAAATTGCCACCATTGTTAATTTACAAATACCGAACACCGCGTCCTTTGAGAAATATAAATAAAGCACATCTTCCGATCCAGTATTACTGGAATTCTAAAGCTCATATGCAGGTAATATGTTGCGTAAATTCATCTATAGCAATTAAATAAATATATGTATGGAACCAGTTATGTAATTATCTTGTATAATTAGGTGTCCATATTCAACGAATGGCTCAAGTGGTTTGACACAAAATTACGCAGTGAAGGTCGAACTATCATTCTTTTATTAGACAACGCCTCGGTGCATAAAATTTTCTCTGGAAACGAACCAACAAATATTAAGATCAGATTCTTATCACCCAATACGACGCCAGTATAATACATAGTTTCAAATCTCAATATCGAAAGCTTTTGTGCGCCATAAGTTACAATTGCTTGAAGAACGTTTGGAAAACTGTAATAATTTTGAGGAATATAACATAAAACATGCGATCTATAACGTATTCGACGCATGGAATAATGTCGATAGAAAAACAATTAGGAACTGTTGGCTAAAAACCGGAATTCTTCCGACATTGTATCATACTACAATCATAAACCGGGCAGCAGAAGAGTTGGCAGTAGAGACAAATGAGCAAAGTACGATAATTCAGGAACTAATTAATCGAATGAATTTGCCTGACCCATTGGATGCTAGTGGTAATGTTAATCATTTACAATATTTCCCTATTTTTGTTCGTATTAATGTTACCAATGCTTGCTGTCTAACCCCACAGAATTTATTGCCGTTGACAATGCGGAAAATGCGAACGCAGCACTTGATGACGATGAGATTATACAAGAAGTTCTCGGTTGTAAGTCTGCAGAGAACGACTCCGATACGGAAAATGAAAATACGAATGCAAGCATCGAAAAAATTTCCCTTAACGAAGGTGAAGATGCACTTAAAAAGTCATTAATATTTCTTGAACAACAAGAAAACATCGAATTTAAAACTGAGGATTTGACAGTCATCCGTCGTCTTATCAATCAAATTGAATTGCATCGTTTATCTTTGCTTAAGCAACCATCTATTACAAGTTTCTTATGTTAAGTTTTCAAATAATAAATTTGTGTTACCATTAAGTACATCTGATTGGATATTCGTTAATTCGACTTTACGTTAATTCGACCGATGACCGCAGACCGCAAGCGGTCGAATTATCGGCAATCGACTGTATTATGCAATATGCTAAAAACGGTAGTATTTTGTCTTATTTGGATCAAAATATTAACAAATTGACGTGGTTGAATAAATTACGGCATTTGAAAGATATTGTATGGTATCTGGATAATATTCATAGAGCGGATACGCATTCGGGTATATAGAACCTCCGTACTGTACCTTTTCAAATTCTGTACTGTACTATTTAATGAAGTTGTACTAAATATAATATAACATACCTATATAAGTGCTGTACTGTACCGTTGCGTTTGGCCCCCTGTACCATTATCACTTGGTACGTACGGTATGTCTATCATTTCCTCTAATGAGAAAATTTTTTATTGCGCGCTTTCCACTACTCCCACGACACACACGACTCTTTTCACCTAAATACTAAAATGGATGCTAATCCCAACACTACAACCGCCTTAGAGGTAAGGTTCTTATAACTATTGGATAGAGACAGCCTTTTCTTTACTGGGTGTAGCATATTAATATCGTAACTGTTAATAACGTATAGACGAGACCTCACCTGGCTATCTTTGGACGTAAATTAGTTATTGATCAAGTTAATCATTATGTTGAATTCAATGAATATCCGCAGACATCTGAAACTGGTGTTGCAACAGT
Organism: Paraglomus occultum; assembly: GCA_910592205.1. Lineage (NCBI taxonomy): Eukaryota > Fungi > Glomeromycota > Glomeromycetes > Paraglomerales > Paraglomeraceae > Paraglomus > Paraglomus occultum. The sequence goes on from CAJVPJ010000080.1 coordinate 45,447, forward strand.
CTATGATGTTTCTGCATGGGAACCCGAAGAAGCCAGAATAAGAAAGGCTTTTGCCTTGAAAAACATACAGTACTCAATTGGTGACCCAGGTAACAAAAAGTCGACATTTTCTAACTGTCAATTCTTAGGTGTTGATACCACAAAAGAGTATCGAACTTGTCAAGGAGTTAAAGCATGCGAATATGCATCACTGGCACTTCACATGCCACACACTGAAGTTGATTTTGAAGGTCAACTTTTTAAGCATCTCTTTGATGCTCATGAATATTCCATTAGCAAGCAAACCCTTGGGTATGTTGGCAGGATGTTAGCATATTTTATTAAAAATTTTATTTTTTTTGTTAATATTGTGGTTTATATTGCAGGAAATTTGTCGCTGCACATAACACTCCATGTCCTTATCTGAATCCAGTGACAAACCAATATTGTACAGGCAGCCCTAAGCTGTGTGAACATAATCAGGTAGGAAATGCAAACATGTAGAAGAGTAGAGGCCATGTGTGTCTTGAATGATACAAGCATGTGTAATAAACAGATGTGAATTCGCATAAACATTAAGACTTTTCGCTTTACTAGATCGATGATGGCATACAAGCAACCTTTTTTATTGGTTGTACAGGATGGCATGCTGGACAACAGCACCGTTATATTCAGATTGAGAAAAGTATCGATATTGAGTATCTTCAAAGACTATTTCGTGATCGAAAGTATTGTCCCAGAAATAGAAATTCTAATGATGTATTGATTGATGGTAACTGTTTCATGGTATTGCCAACCAATTCGCAGATTAAAAAATGCCGTGCGTATCTCATTTCTGGTTGTACAAACTGTCATAGAATTTATATTTATTCTGTCTTACTTGAAAAAATTTTTTTTAAGCCTTTCCGCATGAGATAGGGAACGATATAACGGAGGGCAGAATTAAACAAATAGGATGTAAAGTCAAATTCTACCACTTTACCCCGATAAATTTAAAAGAGTGCCCATACATTGCCATTGTCTCTGTAGGGAAGCACACTCATTTACCACCCCCACCCAGCAAGCCTCCGATAACTGTGGTGGAAAACTTGAACAAAATAATGAACAGTGAGGATTTGCTAGATCTTACTGCATGCAAGCTGATGACGAGTATGTTCCTTTTCTTATCAATTATGCATCACTGACTACAACTGATTACATAAATTTATCATCGCAGAGCCTGCATTAAAGATTTATCTCAATGGTGCGCATATTAGCACACTCCATCCCTCTTTCAATAAACAATCTCGACTCAATTATTTGATAGGAAAGGCCAAACGTGCTAAGTATCCATTCGGTCAGGATATTTATGGTATGCTCAGTATTCAATCGTTGTTTTCACCATTACTTTAAATACTTATTTCTTTCCGATCGAAATGCAGGTGTAATTAGTGAATTTTCTCGAAATCACAGAAATTCCGAAAACCCCTACATCCGTCATATACGTATGAATTTTCAATTATCATTATAGCTGGGCCTCAAATATCTATCAACTCAAAGCTTTATGTTTATTTTCATTATAGATTTTTATGAAACTGGTCAGATTTTGATTATCTGCACGACAGCGGATCAATCACGACAACTCCAACAACTAAAAAGCTTTGAAATCGATGCAAGCTTCAAACGTGTCCAAGGCGTCATTAAGGAATGGGAAATAAATGCATTTGTCGAACGCTACACTAAAAGTAAGGTTGGCTATTTTCTGATGGTTACGTAGTTAATTGTGATGGTAATTAATTCACTCTGATTTTATATTTAGCCTTACCCTTTGCTCGAGTCTTCACGGATGTTGAGACGGCTAATGCATACGAACATGTGTTTACGGAAGTCTTTTCTATTGTGGAAAATGATGTTGGTCACCGATTAAAGTTTCAGCACATAGATGGTGAGGGCATTCAAAAAATTATTGCAGATGCTCATGAAGGCCAGGCAAAAGGTGACTTGAAATATTTACATTTGTATTGCGCAAAAAACACCATTTATCTGTATTGATCTTTACATCCGTCATACAGGGTTAGGTCTCTATTTACATAAAATAGATCCTAGTCGCACCGTCACAGAACATCTTGAGCATATATATCAAACTTGTATAGTGCATTATAATCGGTTGGTGATTACCACTTTGTCTCGTTGCTAACATTATCAACCAATAAATATGCATTCTATTTTACTGATTTCTAATAATTTTACAGGAATATTAGGAATAAAAAAATCCCCGAAGAAATAAAGAAAATGATGTATGCGATACCGAATCAAGAAACCGAAGCACAAGTCCAACTGCTTCTGTACCAAATCGAGTCGAGTGAAATTCCTGAAGCAATCAGTAAGCTGTTTATTAGATTTGATAAGTATGACATTTAATTTTTTTACCCAACTCAAAAGTTTATTTGCTATCAAAGATTGGGCTCGTGACAAGCGCGATCCATGGATGTTGGCTAGTATTTCGCCTGTTTACTCCAGAATGTCTCGGGAGACTTGGAATTTACCACCACACAATACTAATGCCAGTGAGAGCGCTCATGCTAATATAAACTTAGATGGAAAATCCCTCTCCCTGCTTTCAGCTATCCTAAAGTAAGTAGTATGCCCAACCACCGAGACTATGTTCTTGGTTGAACATTCTCAATTCAGAGAAAACCCCTTCTAACACAGTCTTCTATTTCCTTTAGAGGACGTGATTTTGATTGCCACCAGTG